>OX638304.1:892466-993466 GCA_951812265.1 Taphrorychus bicolor
AGCTAAAACCAGCAGAATTCGACGTAAAACGATTTAAAACGTGCTAAAATGCGTATTTCAGTACAATTAGTGGTTTTCTGGTGTATTTTTAAGTTTTCAGCTAAAACCAGTAGAATTTGACGTAAAACGACTTAAAACGTGCTAAAATGCGTATTTCAGTACAATTAGTGATATTTTGGTGTAATTTTATGTTTTCAGCTAAAACCAGCAGAATTCGACGTAAAACGACTTAAAACGTGCTAAAATGCGTATTTCAGTACAATTAGTGGTTTTTTAGTGTAATTTTAAGTCTTCAGCTAAAACCAGAAGAATTCGACGTAAAGCGACTTAAAACGTGCTAAAATGCGTATTTCAGTACAATTAGTTATATTTTGGTGTAATTTTATGTTTTCAGCTAAAACCAGGATAATTCGACATAAAACGACTTGAAACGTGCTAAATTGCGTATTTCAGTACAATTAGTGGTTTTCTGGTGTAATTTTAAGTTTTCAGCTAAAACCACTAGAATTCGACGAAAAAAGACTTAAAACGTGTTAAAATGCATATTTGAGTATAATTAGTGGTTTTTTGGTGTAATTTTGTTTTCAGCTAAAACCAGCAGAATTCGACGTAAAACGATTAAAAACGTGCTAAAATGCGTATTTCAGTACAAGTTGTGGTTTTCTGGTGTAATTCAGCGTCAGTGTAATTTCAACTAAAACCAGTAGAAATCGATGTAAAAACGACTTAAAACGTGCTGAAGTGCGTATTTGAGTATAATTAGTGGTTTTTTGGTGTAATTTTATGTTTTCAACTAAAACCAGTAGAAATCAATGTAAAACGACTTAAAACGTGCTAAAATGCGTATTTGAGATATAATTAGTGTTTTTTTTTTGGTGTAATTGTATGTTTTCAGCTAAAACCAGTAGAAATCGATGTAAAACGACTTAAGACGTCCTAAAATGCGTATTTGAATATAATTATTGGTTTTTTTGGTGTAATTTTATGTTTTCAGCTAAAACCATTAGAAATCGACGTAAAACGACTTAAAACGTGCTGAAATGCGTACTTGAGTATATTAGTGGTTTTTTGGTTTAATTTTGTGTTTTCAGCTAAAACCAGTAGAAATCGATGTAAAACCACTTCAAACGTGCTGAAATGCGTATTTGAGGATAATTAGTGGTTTTTTGGTGTAATTTTATGTTTTCAGCTAAAACCAGAGGAAATCGATGTAAAAACGACTTAAAACGTGCTGAAATGCGTATTTGAGTATAATTAGTGGTTTTTTGGTGTAATTTTATGTTTTCAACTAAAACCAGTAGAAATCGATGTAAAACGACTTAAAACGTGCTAAAATGCGTATTTGAGTATAATTAGTGGTTTTTTGGTGTAATTTTATATTTTCAGCTAAAACGACTTAAAACGTGCTAAAATGCGTATTTGAGTATAATTAGTGGTTTGTGGTGTAATTTTATGTTTTTAGCTAAAACCAGTAGAAATCGATGTAAAACGACTTAAAACGTGCTGAAATGCGTATTTGCGGATAATTAGTGGTTTTTTGGTGTAATTTAATGTTTTCAGCTAAAACCAGTAGAAATCGATGTAAAAACGACTTAAAACGTGCTGAAATGCGTATTTGAGTATAATTAGTGTTTTTTTGGTGTAATTTTATGTTTTCAACTAAAACCAGTAAAAATCGATGTAAAACGACTTAAAACGTGCTAAAATGCGTATTTGAGTATAATTAGTGGTTTGTGGTGTAATTTTATGTTTTTAGCTAAAACCAGTAGAAATCGATGTAAAACGACTTAAAACGTGCTGAAATGCGTATTTGCGGATAATTAGTGGTTTTTTGGTGTAATTTAATGTTTTCAGCTAAAACCAGTAGAAATCGATGTAAAAACGACTTAAAACGTGCTGAAATGCGTATTTGAGTATAATTAGTGGTTTTTTGGTGTAATTTTAAGTTTTCAGCTAAAACCAGCAGAAATCGATGTAAAACGACTTAATACGTGCTGAAATGCGTATTTGAGTATAATTAGTGCTTTTTGGTGTAATTTTATGTTTTCAACTAAAACAAGTAGAAATCGACATAAAACGACTTAAAACGTGCTAAAATGCGTATTTGACTATAATTAGTGGTTTATGGTGTAATTTTATGTTTTCAGCTAAAACCAGTAGAAATCTATGTAAAACGCCTTAAAACGTGCTAAAATGCGTATTTGAGTATAATTAGTGGTTTTTTGGTGTAATTTTATGTTTTCAGCTAAAACCAGTAGAAATCAATGTAAAACTACTTAAAACGTGCTGAAATGCGTATTTGAGTATAATTAGTGGTTTTTTGGTTTGATTTTATGTTTTCTTCTAAAACCAGTAGAAATCGATGTAAAACGACTTAAAACGTGCTGAAATGCGAATTTGAGTATAATTAGTTGTTTTTTGGTGTAATTTTATGTTTTCAGCTAAAACCAGTAGAAATCGATATAAAACGACTTAAAACGTGCTGAAATGCGTATTTGAGGATAGTTAGTGTTTTTTTGGTGTAATTTTATGTTTTCAGCTAAAACCAGTAGAAATCGATGTAAAAACGACTTAAAACGTGCTGCAATGCGTATTTGAGTATAATTAGTGGTTTTTTGGTGTAATTTTATGTTTTCAACTAAAACCAGTATAAATCGATGTAAAACAACTTAAAACGTGCTAAAATGCGTATTTTGAGTATAATTAGTGTTTTTTTGGTGTAATTTTAAGTTTTCAGCTAAAACCAGCAGAAATCGATGTAAAACGACTTAATACGTGCTGAAATGCGTATTTGAGTATAATTAGTGCTTTTTGGTGTAATTTTATGTTTTCAACTAAAACGAGTAGAAATCGACATAAAACGACTTAAAACGTGCTAAAATGCGTATTTGACTATAATTAGTGGTTTATGGTGTAATTTTATGTTTTCAGCTAAAACCAGTAGAAATCGACGTAAAACGACTTAAAACGTACTAAAATGCGTATTTGAGTATAATTAGTGGTTTTTTGGTGTAATTTTATGTTTTCAGCTAAAACCAGTAGAAATCGACGCAAAACGACTTAAAACGTGCTAAAATGCGTATTTGAGTATAACTAGTTGTTTTTTGGTGTAATTTTATGTTTTGAGCTATAACCAGTGGAAGTTGACTAAAACGTCCTAAAGTGCGCATTTTAGTTATATTAGTGTTTTTTTTTGTTGTTATTTTATGTTTTCAGCTAAAACCAGTAGAAATTGACTAAAAACGGCTTAAAACGTCCTAAAATGCGTATTTGAGTATAATTAGAACTTTCTTGGTGTAATTTAATGTTTTCTGATAAAACCAGTAGAAATCGACGCAAAACGACTTAAAACGTGCTAAAATGCGTATTTGACTATAATTATAACTTTTTTGGTATAATTTAATGTTTTCAGCTAAAACCAGTAGAAATCGACGTAAAACTACTTAAAACCTGCTAAAATACATACTTGAGAATAATTAGTGGTTTTTTTGATGTAATTTTATGTTTTCAGCTAAAACCAATAGAAACTAACGTAACACGACCTAAAAGAGTATAATTAGTGTTTTTTTGGTGTAATTTTATGTTTTCAGCTGAAACCAGTAAAAATCGACGCAAAACGACTTAAAATGTGTTAAAATTCGTATTTGAGTATAAGTAGTGTTTTTTTTTGTAATTTTATGTTTTCAGCTAAAACCAGTACAAAGTAAAACGACCTAAAAAGAGTATAGTTAGTGTTTTTTGGTGTAATTTTATGTTTTCAGCTAAAACCAGTAGAAATAGATGTAAAACGACTTAAAACGTGCTAAAATGCCACTATAAAGGGCCTTTTGTACAGAGCCTGCAGTCTAGTAGCCCCAAATTTCACAACCAAAATACCACAAAACAATCATTAAACCTATATTAAGAAACAACAATTATCCAATACGCCTTGTCAACCGTATTATAAACAAAGTAAATCAACGTAAAAGGAATACCAACAAAAATTAAATAATTTTTTTCTAATTTTGACATATAAAGTGGCACTTTTTCAATACTGATGACAGTGACGTAACGTCCTACTTTTAGTAACTAGTTACAAAAAGTAAAATTTTTATTTTGTAAATGGTGATAAACAGTTCGTTTCACAACCAGTTGCAGGTTTCGGTTGTAGCCCACCGTTGCTACGGTTTTACGGTATTAAGTAGATACAAAATAGTTTAAAAGTAAATATTGAAGTTTAATAATAATAACTCTCTCTCTAAGTAGGTATTTGTAGTCAAAATTGAAAAAAATCTTGTATGAATCTCGCTGCGCTCGTCCGGCAAACATTCATTCGTTACACAAAAACGGAGTTTTATACACATCGGATCTATATACACTAGGATTAAAAACAAAACACCTATCATGTCATGTTTGGGGGTGATATATGGAATTCCTTGTGACCATTGTAATCGTTACTACTGGACAATTGCTGGGTATTAGAATTAAACAACATAAATGTAACTGCCAAGAGCGTAATAGAAATAAAAAACAACACACAGCCTTTTCTCAACATCCCTTTATGTCTGATCATGCGTTTGATTTCTACGGCGATAAGATACTAAACAGAGAGCCTAATTATACTAAACGCATGATTAGTAAGATAACCTATTTAACAGTTGATAATACCATAAATAACAGGACGGACACACAGGGTCTAAGTGTTATATATGCGGATTTGCTTAATGAAATCAGGCTGAGAGCTAGCACCTCTTAGTTTGGTTCTGCTTGTGACATACGATCCAATGGACTGACCCCTCCTTTCCTCACATTGAAGCCTGAGCCCTGTACCATGGCCTTACTATTACTATGGTTTTATGGTCGTCCTGTCTACCTTACTATAACTATGGTTTTATGGTCGTCCTGTTGCTCGTCGCTCGCCTGCTCCAAGCTTATATTTCGTGTATTGTTTCATTGATGTTAATTTATTGCTGTTTTTTGTCGTCTATCTTGAGAACCTCTGGCCCATGATGTGAACAATAAACACGTTTTTTACAAGTTACAAATTATTCAGGACTTCGGCATGTCAAGAGGTACAAAATTTGTGTATATAAATGTTACGTCCGTGTTTTGATTTTAAATTTCTTAATTAGAAAAAAAAATAATTTGTTAATTTCGAAATGGTTGATAGGACTTGAGGATTTTATGGAGATTTTAATTTTTAAAACAACTTTTATTCTTGAATTTTTCTAATTTGTATAAATTTTAAATTATATAATTTTAATTTAGTCATGCTCCTTGCTATAAACTGATCGATGTTTCTTGTCTTTACAGCCTTGATAAAGACCACAATATATGGTCGAATCGTTAGCAATTGAATAATGCGGAATTGACGTTATTTGTCCCCATTCCGCTAATCCATCTACTATTTTCCCAATGTTTTCACTGGCCTATTTGAATGTTATTTGGCTAATTTTTCATAAAGGAAAAGTCATATTATTCCATTTTTTTATATATATTTTTTTTTATTTGGGTCATGGTGTTAAAATTAGCCTCCTGGTGGAGAAGGATTCATCTAAATTAACTATGTTTTACTTGATTTTTATTGCCCAAGGAATGCTCTTTTCAACGATATCAAACTTGTTAAAATCGGACCAACTGTTAAGAAGTTAAAGCAGGTTATTGCAAAAACAATTTAACACCCCCCACCATCTTCGTTTCCGAAATAACTGATTTTTTTTACGAAAATGATATTTAAACTGGTTTTCTTTAAAAATGTAAAAAAAAGATAGTTTATTATGCGAAATTTATAAAAAATGCAATTTAAAAATTTAAGATGGCAGTTACGCCCTCTTGTGGTTATTTTTAGAACTTGAAAATATTTTCCGACGATTCTTCATGGCCGATTTACCTAATAATTTTTTTTACCCCAAAATCATACGACGAACTGACCCCGAGATAAGGCCGATACAAATCCCCGAAAGAAAACAGGACGGCAACAGGAAGGCACAGCCAAGACAGGCAGCACCATTTCGCAAGGTAATTTCAAGTAGGTCCAATATCTAGTAAGCAATTATGCTATCATCACTCCAGTCAGTGCTACAATATGCACTTATTTACAGAAATATTCCAAAAAAACATCAACCGTTGAATTCTAAATCAATCAAAGACTACCCAAATCAGCTCATACCACTAAAGTTCGAAAACATCGAGAGTTACGAAGACCAACTTCTCTATGCTTAGGCTGTGGACGTTATCCTTTGCAGTTACCATCTTTGGAACAGTATTACTAATGAACAAGGAGAATTTAGAAACATCTGCGCAAGATCAAAAACCGAGTAACCTCAGAGGCATTTTCAGTATCAGTAAAAGTGCGGCAATTCAGAAATATCTTATGGCTAGTGCCTTAAGACCAAGCTTTGAAAATCTAGATATCAATTTTTTTAATTAAAATCTGTTAAGAACCATATTGGAAAGCTTAATTTAATTGCATTTTAACCAGAACTTGTCTTAAAACCCAATGTCTTAAAATCAAATTTTACCGTTACATGCCCTATTCGGATTTTCAATTTTCTTCGAATTAAACAGAATTGAAATATCATAGTTTTATCCTTTATATGACCTGCAACTTTCAAATGGTTTGAATTTGAGGGGAACGCTTTTTACATCTCTGTCTTAACTTTTTAAAGATGCAGAAAACTGATAATAAAACTATAGAAAATTTGACAGAATCAAAGCAGATAATTGAATTAATTTTGGAAAAGTTAAGATAGGAATGTAAAAACTGTTCCTACGGTTTATCTAACTCAAGCTTTGAAAGTTATTAGCCAGTCGTAAGAGTAAAAACTATGTTATTTCAAACGTGATTGTTTCTAAAACCATTGAAAATCCGAATAGGAAACGATGCATAAAACATTATAAAAATTCAAAGGCGAATCCAGGAATAAAAACTATACAGAGTGTTTCATTGAAAAAGACCGTAAGTTTGTGTCAAAATGACACGTCTCATTCACCCTGTTCAAACAAATAAATTTTACTATGCAGCATTCCAGCAACTATTAACTTTTTTCCTCAAACTTTTTTTTTAATAGCATGTACAGGGTCTATGAAACGTTGCGTCTAAGTAGAGTTGCGAAACTGTATACACGGTGATTCAAAAGTACTTTGACAAATTTCAGGAGGTGATTGCTGGCATTATTTTAAGAGGAAACGTTTTAATAAATAAAGGTCCTTAAGAGCATCCTTACGAAGATACAGGGTGTTAAAGTAAAAAAAAAATAGAAAAAATTAATAATATCTCCTAAACAGCTTGAAAGTTTTATTAAAATTTTACAGATATCAATAACTAGAAGGTAGCCATTTTTCAAATTCAATTTTTTTTTGTTCTACCAGTGGCGCGCGTCCGCAATGACGCCTCATCTTTTTGAAGAAAAGTGTGGAACGCCACTGGTCTATCAAAAAATAAATTCTACCCTTTGGGTCTCTGTTCAATTCTAAATAAAAAAGCTCTCTTAAGTTTTCTTCGTTAGACGCGTCATTTTCAAGTAAAAAAATAAAAATCGTAGAATCGTTCCTCAACAAGATGTTACGTCAACAAAATAGAAAATTTTAACACTGTATCTTCGTAACGATGCTCTTAAGAACCCTCGTTTACTAGAACTTTTCTTCTTAAAATAATGCCAGCAATCAATTCCTGAAGTTTTATCAAAGTACTTTTGAATCACCCTGTATAACACATCCGAAGGCAATCCGCAACGCTTTCGTAGACAGGCGATAGTTTAATTCAGGCACTAATTAATAAACAAACAGTTAACGCGGAATTTCCAAAACTTGCTTTAAAAGTGTACATTTTAAGTTGGCGGCAGTCAGAACGGCGAAGCGTAGACCCGGTTGTCTCGCGTCAAAAAACGGCCACCCGAAGACCGATGTATCATGCAAAAGTTATGAAATCAAAATCTCCCACGTATTAACGTGTGCCAAATCTTTAACACCATGCCTCAAGGAGGACCCGCCTCTCAGAAAATATTGTTTAGTTTGGAGTTCATGTGGAAGGGTAAATTCTATAATTAGTACTATAAATTCTAATTAGTTAATTAGTAACGTCATCTTGAGTGCGAAAAACCCGTCCATAGTTGAGCCACAAGGATATAATCAATAAATATTATTTGGAATTAAATTTACTGTTGTTGGCATAAAGGTTGTTTTGTTTAGAAAAACCTGAAAAGCAATTTTAAAAAAATTATTGAATGTGAGTTGATTAAAATACGAATTTAAAAACAATTGTCAGTTCTTTTAGGAACCAAAAATGTAAAAACCTTCGACGTTGACTTATTAAATTAAGCCAAGTAGCCCACCGGAAACGTACTTGGTGAGTGTACACGATTTCTTGCTAAAAATGAGAAAAAAAAACCTAAACAACGCAGTGTAGAAGAGAAAAAAAGTCTAACAAGATGTAGACGGCTTCAGACAGCTGCTTAGATTCTCGATATTATGGTGGACAAAAACTACTATAATATACTGTAACGCTTCAATTTCTACAACCCTACAAATACCAAATGCCGGGTTCTCCTGCGAAGGAATATATTATCATATAGCGGATATACAACAAAAATGGGCTAATTAGGAAAAGTGCTGAGGTGGGATGAAACTGTATCTAACTCTAATACATTTAGACCGTTAGGTGTACCGTAAATATAAAAATTAATAAATAAAAATAAAAAAATAAAGAAATTAGTAAAAGCACTAATTAAAAAAACACAATTAATTAGCGCGGCATTTCTAAAAGGTGTTTAAAATTGCAAAATATAAATTGGCGGCAATCAGAACGCCGCGCCACCGTCCGGATTTATAAAGTGAAAATTGGACAAAAAAAATAATGCTTTTTAAGACATGACTTCTCACATGACATAGCTAAATTAACAATTACAGTCTTTACCTGCTAAATTTACATTGAAATAATGCAAAATAAGATTCTGAATTTACATTCAAATAATGCGAAATAAGAATCTGCATCCGAAGCGAGGATAGGATTTTAATTCCAATTAACGATATTCGCGAAATCCGCTTGAATGGTTATTCTATTGTTTGGGTCACGTAGAAGTCTGAAATTATATTTCAGCGCCTCATTGTTCATAGATTGTACCAAGTAGTATCGTTTTGCGGTGGACATTTGCTGGCGTCAGACATTGACAATTAAAACAAAAAAAAACACCTACCATCTGTCACCTGCCACTTTCGTTTCCGGCTGTTGTTGGTAAGGAGTGTAAGGACGTTGGAAAAAATTGGAAATTGAAATTTTAGGTAAAATCTAGCTGATCCTTAATTTGTTCTTTATTTTTATATACAGGTAAATGACAGAAAAACGGGATAAAAGGAAAAGATCACGTTCTCAATTTCATTCCACGAATTCTAACTCTGTTTTGGAGATGAGGGTTAAGTTAATTGAATCCCTTTTAGAAAGAATTCATGGTCGCTCGAATTCTCATTTTTGTGAAAAACAATGTTCCAAAGCTTATTGGATTCCCATGTATCTCACCATCATCGTCGCAGTTCTAATTCACGGCACTCTCCATTCTCCAGCACTCCTAAAGTCTAAATTCTTAGATTGCAGTGCAATAAGTGGGTCGACTGCAAATAGTGACATATTAGTTCTAAAGAATGAGAAAACTTTTGAGTTGACTCGAGAGATTGAGAAAACTACAGACGGACATTTTACACAGTTCTTGTAAAATCAAAAGTTATTTCATTAAATCCTGCATTATCACCACGGTAGGAAACACATTATGGTTGGTTAATAAATCCTATTATATTTTTTACTATTATATCGTTCTTAAAATAACTGGAATAAGATTTATCAAGCATTTCTCTTGTTAGTTTTTGTGCAGGCACTTTCAACCATGTCTAGGGAATTTCAGTTATAAAACATAAAACACTACAATTTTAGCGTTCGCCGAGTATAGACCCTTCTTCTTTAAACAGCAAAGGTGTCCTTTTAAAGGATGGTTAAAACACATACTAAATATTTTTACTTATATTTATTTAATCAAGTATTTGCCCCTTGAAAGTATCTCAGAATTTTACGTGACCCGATCAAAAGTTTAGTAATTCAAGCGACTTTGCGAATATCGTTAACTGAAATTAAAAATTTTGTGCTATCATCAGATAGTGATTTTTATTTTGAATCATTTGAATGTAAATTTGGCCGGTATATGACTTAAATGACTCAACTCGGTACCGACCGACAACCCAAGAACTTCACAAGTTGTCACATTTTTCGGTCAAGAACATGCCTTCCTTTTAAATGACTCAGACAGGAAATTAACAGTCAATTTAAATAAATAACTTTAATTGCTAATTTAGCTATATCATGCGAGGTGTCACTTTAAAGACCATTATTAGCTCTGTCCGATTATCACAGTGTCAAACTCCCCTTTCCAACGTATTTTCGGAAAAAGTTGATTTTCTAAACTTATGCTCCACACCGTCCGAAGCGCCTTTTAACTAGCAACGGTGGTATTGATTTTTCTATCGCACCGATGGCGTACTATTCCGGGAAGAGTAAGTAATTCGAGGGTGTTATCGATTTTTCCGGTGTCTAACTAATAGTTTTTCAGTATGTGTCCTGCGTTTTGATTGCCGCGAATTTTTAATTGATACTTTAAAACATCGTTTGAGTCGGGGGGAGTCGAGTTTTGAGTTTTGAACAGAAAGGTTTCGGAGAGTAGGTACTGAAACTTGAACTAGAAAGCCTCGGGAGAGAAAAAGTTCGAATTTTAACACCGGACAAACAGATCTTAGCTACGCCGTTCTGTTTGCAGCCAATTCGCATTTGTTTTTTTTAAATCTCGTTTTAAACATGTCGCGCTAATTACTTGTATTCTTTTACTAGTGCCTAAAATTAAAACGCTTATCGTCTGTGTTCTGTATGGGGTTCCTAGTCAAGAAATTGTAATAAAAGCCAGCAGTTCACTTAACTATAGACTTTTATTGTTACGGCGATAATATGTTACATGGCGCGACAGTCAATG
This sequence comes from Taphrorychus bicolor, assembly GCA_951812265.1. Taxonomy (NCBI): domain Eukaryota; kingdom Metazoa; phylum Arthropoda; class Insecta; order Coleoptera; family Curculionidae; genus Taphrorychus; species Taphrorychus bicolor. Next base: position 903,452 of record OX638304.1, read on the forward strand.
ATAAGAGCGAGCCCAGGAGGCTGAACGGACAAGTGGTTGCTTACAATGCTGATACGAGACTGCTCTTGTAAACATGGTCGCATACGCAAGTTATATTATTGATTTATACTGAGACGTTTTTAAAAAAGAAGCTCAACTACGGGGACAAGAGTTTAGACTTTATTATACATGTAAAGAATAAAACAAATGACACGATATAATTATTTCAAGTGATATTTATAAACTCTGGTTTGCTGCGATTGCACTTCCGTCGTCAGCGGTGTAGAATGCTGATGCAGCTGATGATGCGGCTGGATTGATAATATAACTCCTCCGGACGTAAATGAGAACCATGGGGCAAACAGCAACAGGGTTCGATTTTCTAAGAGTCGAAAGTCGCCTGGACTTCCTTGATCCCTTTTCGAATAGTACCGGCTGGTCCTTTGGATGAGGTGCCTTTTTTTGATTTATAAAATCACACTTTTGGACTGCCACTACACTGTTGGGTGCAATCAGGATCCATTGATTTTGTTCGACTTTCTGAACTTTCACTTCTGGAACACTGGCTTCGATTTGGAGACAGTTGGTTATGTTCCTGGAATATCTCAACAGATGAACTTTGCAAGGCACGTCGCCGCTTAGCTGGGATAGCTGGATGTCTTGGCATAGAAACTCGTTGGCTTTTATTTCTCGGCATTGAGCATCAAATAATGCGTAGCTGTGCTCATTTAGGAGAAAGTATTTGGAATGAGGAATTATGGTTTTATAGGACGTAGCAGTTCTTACTGGTAGAGAATATAAGTGGTAATAATTAAAACTTTCAATTTCCACAATAGGAACTTCCAAAATGAACACGATTTGGTTTCCTTTTGAGTAGCTTTTAATTTGAATAACTTTTTCAAATAGTAATATACTATCTAAGGAAACTTCAAAGGGAAATTTGTAGTTATCTTTCTCGATATGTTGTTTTATATTTTGTAATTCAAAAAGCAAATCTGTAGGCTCTATTATTGAATTGTGTAAAATATTAAGTTTTGAGAAGGTTATTGCGTTTTCAATGCGTTCGAAAACATCCTATAAAATACGTAAAGTTTCTATTAATTGGGAAATCACTATTTCCAGGGAAACATGTTGATAGGCACGGGCGCTTGTTGCTTGTGCTAAAGTCATGAATTTTTCCTTTGCCAAAATTCTGGTTTTCAAGATTTCTTGATTGCGAGATAGTATAAGAGAATCGTTCTGGAATTTATTAATGGAACGTTCCAATAAAGATATTTGATTTTTTAAAATGAATTTTAATTTATTTTGGCTATTTGCTAACGATGTAATTTCTTTATCAAATTTGCGTGCGTCATTTTGATCTAAGTTGCCCGTAATTGATTTAACTATAGAACCAAGTCCATTTATTAGACCTCGTCTATGTCGATAGCTCAATAAAGGGTTCAGTTGAGATATTTGGGGTTTTATTTTGTTTTCCAGATTTTTAATTAAGCTTAGGTAGTTGTATAGTCCGTTGTCATTGTGTCTATTTGTACCGATTGTCTTTTTTATCATTTCGTCGATTTGAAAGTAAAAGTTTTGCATTAAATGAAATTCATTGACAGAATCTGTTATGTCAAAAACTTGAATGAAGTTCCAACTGTCACTTTGGTATTGAGCGTTTCCTAATTTTAGTGGTAAAAGTCACTACCACCTAGACCATAAGGCCGTGAAGCAGAAGCTGTGACGTCACAGTCGTGGTCCAAGGTCACTAGTGTGGGACCATTTGAATTGTATGGATTTCAAATATTTTTTCCGACTTTACGACTAATATTATTCATTTTGTACTCATAATTTTGTTTTTTTAAATTGTGCCGGACTTTAGGACATTTCTTGCAGCTAGTGCTGCATTTAGACTAACAACAAGTGCTTTAAAAGTGTTGAAAAGTTCTGAAACGGGGTTGGGTGTGACGGTGCGAAATCAATGTAAACAGGTCCAGCAAATCCCTTGTTTGGTTTCAAAGGAATGAGGGTGTGAAGAAAAAATGGATGTAGGCTAATCTATATCTGAAGAAAATAGTAGGGTAAGTTAAAATACAGAGTACCTACATAGTTTCATAAAAAAAGTTAGGTTAACCCTCAGTGACTAATCTTGATTCCTGAATATGAAAAAGGCCAGACTGAAGTCTATAAACTAGAACAGTAAACTGGCCAGTAGGCAAGTATTGTAGGTGTCATTTAACTTTTTAATACATAACTATTAAGAATGTAGCTTTTTTCTCCAAGAGAACCAACCCAGAGCAAAGAATGCAAAAAGAGTTTCTAATCATTTATATTCTTTTATACAAAACCCTAGCTCCTTTATGTAACACCCTTTTACAAATTTCAAAATTTGTTACATAAACAGATTTATTTGCTCTCAATGTATTCCTATATAGATGTATTACATTTACTCGTTTAGGTACACTGCATGAACCAAACATTTGGTCCAAGTATCAAATGATGTCACTATGACGTAAACACTGGGGACCAAATATTTAGTCCAGAGTAAAGGAGGTAGATCAGTCTTTTTTATGGTGTAAACACTTTAGCCCCAAATTGGATTGCAGTTTCCAAAAAGGGCTAAAGCTTCCATTTATAACTAAAACAGCTGTTCGTTGACAAACTTTGATTCAAGTTGATTAGGTACTTAATTTGTTCCTTGGTCTAATTTGGTGCACATGGTGTAAATGTACTACATGACTAAGATCAAACTCAGTAAACTTCATATTTCTGTTAAAAATTTAGGAATTACCTTTAGGAATTACATTATCTTTTAACTTTTAATTTTCTTAAAGGAATAAGCAAGAGATCATCATATACCTACCATTTATACCAAAAACTTGATGTCCTGCATAGAACTTCTTTAGTGAGGTCTTTACAGTCAAAATGGTAGAAACTCAATAGTAGTTGGAAAGTGCCAGTGTCCAGAAAGTACCTACCTACTTACTTCCACAAACAGAGATGTATCGAGCCTACTCCTCCCTACTTCGAGAGGATTTGAGTGCTAGTGTGTGTAGTAACAGCAAGGACTCAACGTAATAAAAACTTGTTGAAAGTGCAAAATGTTGTAATCTGCAGGAAGTTGTTTTTTTTCTATTTATAGGTAATTATGTAAGATTAAATTGCCAACAACTTTTCATTGTAGTAAATCCCAGGTTATTCAACTTATTATTAGTCATAGTCATAATCATATTCCTAATTTTCATCTATTACAACTCATAAACAAGCTTTGCCATGGATATTTTGTTTACATGGGTTGTAATGGGTGAAAATTGAGAATACAATTATTATGACTACAACTAAGAAGTTGGACAAACCCACACAAATAATACATGTTTTGATTATTGCAACATTTGGCCCTTAGCAATCAAAAATAAAACAGATAATTCAAGAAACATATGTTTTTTATTTAGAAGGTATAGCTTATATAACAACGCATCCAAGCCACATCAGCTTGAGACTGTAAAAGAGTGTAAAAAGACTTACCTAACAAAAATATGAATGAATGTTACAGGAGACAAAAATGTTGACATCATTATCTTATTATCCTCTGCTTTTCCTAGGAATATGACCGGTATGATACAAGTTCATTTCTCAACTCAATAAATAAAAGTATCCCTTCAAGGGATCTGTTTCATACTCAGAGATTTAATAGTAAAATGGAGACTATATAATTTATAAACATAAGTTAAGTGTGTAATAAGTTCTTACCACAGATCAATTTTGGAATATCCAAAGAGGCTTGCAAAGTCTGATCTGTTTCTTCATTATAAAAAATAAACTTTTTCTGTACTTCATCCTTGCGAAAATGCACCTCACATACCTAAAACACCAGTTTTCTACAAAGTTCATGGAATTCATGCTTTGTTTATAAACGAAATCTGAGGGATAACCTAACTTTCTCTAAAATTCTTGTTACTTATTTATGTATAAATGTACCCTACTATGTTCTCCAGGCACGAACTCTTCTCTTTTAAAGGCTCTAATATATTTTTCTCTTAACACTTCATCCCTGGGAAACCAAAAAACCGATTTTTTAAGTCCATTCTTTAAGTTTGTGTTGCACCCCGACACAACACCGGTAAGGCATTTTCACAGTTTTTAAACACTAAAATGCATAGTTCCGAATTTAGCACAAACTTTAATACGTTTCCTAAAGTCCAGTAATGTCCATAAAAACAAAATTCGCATTAAAAAACAGAATAATCACAGTAAAATCACGGAAAATATACACGAAATCAATTGAAATCCATCAATTTCAAATGGTGACCTTGGACCACGACTGTGACGTCACAAATTCTGCTTCACGGCCTTATAGTCTAGGTGGCAGTGTAAAAGTCCAGGGTTGTCATTTAGGTTGTGGTATTTCGGAGTTGGAAAATCTAGTCTTGCCGTTCCGATACATAAGGCGAATCTGTAACAATGGAAGGTTTCTTTAGTTCTTTAATATGAACAATTTCAGTTTTATTGGGTTGGTTTTTCTTCTTAACTTTCACCTTATTATGTTCCAATAATTCAATAATAACATAAGGACCTAAGTGTTTTGGATTCTTTTTATTCCTATTATTCTGATTTACTTTGTAGACGGTTTGCCCTTCTTTGAAATCAAGATTTTGATTACCTTTACAATTTCTTTTGGCTATTACTTTCTCTTTTTGAACTTTTAATTTTTCATTTACATTTTCGTAAATATGTTTAAGTCTATCTTTATGAGATTCCACGTACTCTGTAAAATATTGATCTGACAAGAAAAGTTCGTTAGGATTTCTGGTGTTTGTATGCCCGAATATTAGTTCAAAAGAGATAAAATTAGTAGAGCTGTGTATAGTATTATTGTAACCCATAATGGCAAAATTCATGAGGTCAGTATTTGCCTCGTCAGGATACATTTCACCTAGAATACGTAAATGTTCTATTATTGTTAAATGAAAACGTTCCACAATGGAATTTGATTCATGATGCAACGGCGTGGTAAAGTGTACATTTATTTTATGTAATTTAAGCATTTCCTTTAAAACTTCAGAATTGAAATTAGAACCGTTGTCGACAATTATGTTTTCAGGAACGCCGAATGATGAGAAATATTTTATTAAAGCTTTACAGACATGAACTGCTGTTTTCCCAGGAATAAAGATTGCTTGCGCGATTTTTGAGAAGGCGTCAACAAGTGTGAGATAATCTCGATTACTAAAAGTAAACACGTCTATGTGAATTACTTGGAATGGTTTAGAAGGTGTTTCTGTCAGCATTAATGGGACATATGGTTTTTTCCTAGTGTATTTTGATCTGTTACAAGTTTCACATTCATTTATATAATTGCTTACCGAATCTTTAAGATTTTTCCAGTAGTAATTTCGTTTTAATGATTGAATGGTTTCAATAATGATTCTGTGGTTTGTTTTCCTTTCATGATGATTTTTGAAGAGTATTAATTGTTCTTCTATTTCGCTCACAGTGTTTACTAACTTAGTACACTTTACAAGTTTTGGGCCTACTTCTGAAAAGTGATTAAGATATTCCCTACAGAAGTCTTTGTATAATTTATCTTTATGAAAATATAGATAATAAGTTGTTTTAGAGTCGGTATATTCTTTTAGAAAATCGACGATTAATTTTTTGTTATTAACCTCGGGCAGTTTTACGTTTATGATTTTTAAATTTTCGTAATTTTCTTGGTTAACTTGAACTTTTGGGTATGGATGTGGATAAATTAAAATTTGGTTAGCTTTATTATTGATTATGTCATCTAAAATTTTAATTCCTTCATTAGTGTATTCGTTGGCAGTTGAATGCTGAGTAGAGTCAAAATCATCCGGTTTTCATATAGTTATTGTCAGATAAAATATTAATTTTTTGATAATTTTTTGATTTAGAAGGACCTGCTATTTGCGGGTCTTGTCTAACGGTTTGTTTTCTTTCTGTATTACCAGGTTGGTTCAATAGTTCATCGATTGATGGTTCAATTGTTTCGATTTCAGGGTTATCATTGTAATTATCTAGATATTGTTCTATCTCTTTATCGATTTCACCAGGGTGATTGATAACGGATTCGTTTTCGAGTGCGTTTATTACTATTCTAGAAAGACAGTCAGCATTAGTATTATATTTTCCTTTTTTGTAAATTATTCTATAATCGTCAAGTTTCAATCTCCAACGAACTAGTTTTGAATTTGGTTCTTTTAAGTTAAACAACCATGTTAGAGGACGATGATCTGTATAAATTGTAAACTTTCTACCATACAGATATGGTCTAAAATGTTTACAGGCCCACACAATAGCTAAAAGCTCTTTCTCTATGGTAGAATAACGAGATTCTCTTTCGTTAAGGGTGCGAGATGCGTACGCTACTGGTTTGTCATTCGGAATTGTTCCTTGAGAAAGAACCGCTCCTATAGCTACATTGCTAGCGTCGGTTGTTAAAGTAAATTCTTTGGAAAAGTCCGGGTACTGTAATATTGGGTCGTTCATGAGTATAGATTTTGACGTATTAAATGATTTTACAAACTCTTCGTCGTGTATCACGGACGCTCCCTTTTTTAAACACTTAGTCATAGGTTTGGTTATTTTTGCGAAGTCGCGTATAAATCGTCGGTAATAGCCTAACAAACCTAAGAAGTCTTTTTGGGTTTGTGGTATTGGAAATCTTTTTATTACTGATACTTTTTCAGGATTTGGTCTTACTCCGTCTTTTGTGATTACATGGCCTAAATATTGAACACTTTGTCTAAGAAATTCTGATTTATCGAGTTGTATTTTAAAGTTGCTATCTCTAAGTCGATCAAATACTGATTTTAGTCTAATAAGATGTTCTTCTAGAGACGTACTAAAAATAATTATGTCATCTAGGTATACTGAACAAATTTCGTTCTGTAAACCTCGAAGTACATTATCCATAACACGTTGAAATGTTGACGGTGCATTTTTAAGTCCGAAAGGCATTCTTTTGAACTCAAAATGACCTCCTTGAGTTGAAATAGTAGATTATGTCACTAGGAGTAAAAGTGGGTCTTTTCGTGCTGAGCCCAGAGATTGACGGCCGAAGCGAAGCTGAGGCCTGCAACTGGGCGAAGCACAAAAAGACCTTTTACTCCGAGTAACTTATACTATTTTTTTTTCAAGCGTGCAGGAAATAAGAAATCTATTTCAGAGTGCTTCAGTTTTGCAATTTTCTCTCATCCTCTTTAAGCGGGTCTAGGTACTTACCCAATTAGTGGTGTATATTATTTGTAAAATAAATAGAATGGGTTAGAACGGTGGTTTTCAATGTTCAATAGTCCTAATGGTTTTAAATCATAACCAATGGTTTAGGTGATTTAGGTAAATTATGCTAAAATAAAAATTATTTTATTATCAATACTAAATTAATAAAAATGACATTGACAGATAAATATGATGACGCACATGACATTTAACAGACGAACTCAGGATTCGAGAACCTATGCGATTTCGACTAATAACGGTTTCGGGTGGTGCTCTCGAGCGCTCTGAGAGTATTCCCATCCTTTGTTTTTGCAATAAGAATGTAAAGATGGCAATACACTCAAATCGGTCTATCTGGTGTCATCTAGTGTTCAAATAATTTTAATGAATGAAAATCGTTTATATATGCGCCACCATGACAGTAGTGGTGACTTTTGACTTTACTTTTACTGCCTAGGACTTTTTTGCTACTTTTTTGGTCTCAGGATTAGAAAGCCCACTTTAGGTGTGCGTATAGAGAAAACAAATGACGTACTTTTAGTCCGCTTGAAAAAAAAGACTGTTTTTTCAATATCATTAGAATCTACTTCAATTTGATGAAACCCGCTTGCCAAATCTAGGGTTGTAAAGTAATTAGCTTTTCCTAATTTATCAAGGATATCAGTAATATTAGGCAAAGGGTATTTGTCATCAATACTGCGTTCAATCAGCTTTCTATAATCAATAACTAACCTCCACTTTTTACGACCAGAAGCATCTAATTTCTTGGGAACAATCCAAATTGGACTGGACCAAGGTGATGTACTGTGTGTAATGATGTCTTGATCTAACATTTTAGTAATTTGATCCTTGACTTCCTGTTTATGTATTTCAGGAAAACGATAAGATTTCGTAAAAATTGGCGATTCGTCTTTTAAACGGATTTTATGTGTGATTTTGTTAGTAAAACTTAGGGGGATGCCCTCGCAAAAGAAGATATCACGATATTCAAAGCAGAGTTTTCGAATTGAGTCATTTTCTTCTTTGATGACAGTGATCGAGTCTTAAATTCTTTAAATTTTGTTTAAGAAGGTTGTCGTAGTTAGTATTTAAAGGCTGATCGATCTCCATTTTTTCGATAAAATTAATATCTATTTCGTTTAGTGGTTATATATCAAAAAGCTCATAAATATCGAGTTTCATTGGGTTTTCGTTACTATTAGTTATTGTCGTAACTGCGAAATTATTGTTAATATTCACTACAGCTTTTGGCATCTCTAATCCTTTTCCTAAATTATGAAAATCTAAAATACCAAGGCCGTTATTTTGATTCACTGGAATTTTGACAATCTGTTGAACTCGGGGTTGAATCGTAATACTGTAATTGTTTAATGAAATAAAACTATTATGTCCAATAGCATTATGTGTATTAGAGATATCTTCCGAATCGAAGTTGATCGGTATCGTTGTATATGGAATCAATAATTCCTTTTGATTAACAGTTACATTTGCGTTTAGTTGTCTTAATAGATCAACACCTATAAGTCCATCATATTTATCACTAAAATTAAACAAATAAAACCTGTGTGTACCATTTACGTTGAGAAGGTCAGAAAGTGGTATGTCAGCAGCTTCTCCATGAAAAGATAAGCCGTGAGCTGTTTGAATACAAAAATTCTCTTGGAAAATACATTTGTTGTAAAATTTGCGGGCTAAATCAGGTTTAATTAAACTTTTAGTGCTACCAGTATCTATTAAGAAATTAGCTTGCAATTTAGGCATAAACACGTAAGGCAAATTTGCTTTCATATGATTAAGATGTATTACGTTGGATTGTTCATTGTGCTGGCTATGTAAAAATTTGCGTTTATAGTATCAGATATTGTTTGTGGGTAAAGGTCAGGGCATGAAAGACTGTCGGTCGTCATGTCGTTTGTATATCCGTATTGTTGTGTCATTGAACCACAATAATCATATGGGCTAGGAGTCATATTAGTGGCGTATAAGTTGTTCTGTTGCAAATCGTACATCTGATTCTGATAATCCGATTCGTAAGAAAATGGAGTTGCTTCATTTAAAGTAGTTGTGTTTTCTTGGGTTTCAAATGGATTTTCGAATTGAAGGTTTTGTTCGGAATCGATATTTTGATTGTACAATTCTGTGGATGTAAATTTGGATTTTGGTTTGGGTTTCATAGATTGACGTGTCCAACCAGAACTTGTATCCATGGGTTCAACTTTTCTCGTGTCGGAAGTATTAGATTTTTGAAAATTCATCGGCTGGCCAGAATTTGTTGGTCTTTGAATAAATTGATTAGGAATATTTTGATTGAACTGGGGTCGGTAATTTGGTGCAGGTGCATTATTCGATGTCTGAAAAGTTGGGCGAAATTGATTGAAGCCTGTCGAATTTGTGGGAATTCTTGGAGCAAATGATTGGGGATAATTTAGATTGGTTCCAAAGCCGTTTGATCCAAAATTATTGTAATTTGGTTGTTGAATTGGCACTGGCAAAATTTGTGTTATTGGTCTTGTCATTGGTTGGTAATTGATAGGTTTATTGGGAACAATTTTTTGTGATGGTTTGTAGGTCTGCAAATTTAGAGTATTTGTGCGTTGGTTAGCATATAAGAAATTTTCCTCTTCTATAACTAAACACATAGCTTTTTCTAAACTGTCTGGATTTCTTAGGCGAACATTATTCTGTAGTTGTCCAGGTAAACCGCGAAGATAAGTTTTGAGAGCAAGATCGTCGTAGCTTTCAATTCTGACGGTTTTCTCTGCGGCTGACATTACAAGAGAATTTATTTTTGAAGCAATTAAAGAACGTGCATCCTGGCAACGCATGCCAAAATTATATGGACTTTCATTCTTTAAAGGTTTCAAAGCAACTAAGTCTTGAACTAAGCAATCAAGATTTCGTTGGTCGCCAAAACTAAGTCTTAAAGCAGATCGAACGTCATCCCAAGTTTTTAATTCGATACGTGAGCTTATCAACATAAGAGCCCTACCAGATAATCTGCCAATTATAGCCCTTAAAATAAAATTATTGACGGATGCATTTCCAGCATTGTAAAATGTAGCATAGAGGAAATTGCAGTTATCAATAAAAACATTTAAAGTATGAGGATTTCCATCATAATGAGGAATTGAATCAATGCAGAGACGTAAAAGTTGATAATCAGTGTCACTAGGCATATTGGTGCTGTTTTCGATAGGCCTATTATTTTCAAGTATTGATAGATTACTGAAAAGTCTATCTAAATCTAAATCGTAAACTTCTGACATAAAATAAAAATAAAAATTAGACAATTAATACTTATCAGTTAAAATTTTGAGTTCTAACTAAACTTAGCAAAAATTGTGTTCGCTTTTTAAAAGCTACAAATAATTATTTTCAAGACAAGAAAATAATAAAAGAAATCGATGTTTCAATACTACCACAAATATTAGGAGTCATTATTGAAGTGGATTAAAATGGTAAAAGGATAATTAAAGGTAAATGAGCACTTACATTAATCTTCTTAGCATACTTCTTAGCATCTAGAGGTTCCTATAGGCTGTATCGATTCTTGACCACCACCCAGGAGTTGGACCGTAGAGAGTTGTTTTGGTTCGTCTCGGAATCTTGGAGATGTAACAGAGGGACGATGCGTGTTCCCAGGACGATTTTTGTTCCGTACGTTCACCACCAAAATCACTAGATTCAGATACCCGATTAATTCGTTAATATGAAAATTGATGTTCGATACACCAATTTCAGGTATCCTACCGACTGCGCCAGTTATATTATTGATTTATACTGAGACGTTTTTAAAAAAGAAGCTCAACTACGGGGACAAGAGTTTAGACTTTATTATACATGTAAGGAATAAAACAAATGACACGATATAATTATTTCAAGTGATATTTATAAACTCTGGTTTGCTGCGGTTGCACTTCCGTCGTCAGCAGTGTAGAATGCTGATGCAGCTGATGATGCGGCTGGATTGATAATATAACTCGCATGTGTGCACATTATTCAACGGCGGCGCTACGTGTCAAGGCGCAGACACCAATACAACACCCCTCTGCTAATCTTTTGCCACAGGCTATTCAGATTGATAATCCTATTTACTACAATAATTATGAAACTCCCTATAGCAGGCATTATATAATACTTATGTTGTTCGACATGACGCATGGCAATCAGGCGGCATGTTATACGATGTGATATTTTCTCTTACCACCCAGTTACCATCTTGCATGACGATTATTTAACCTATGCTCTACAATGTTACCAGATATGTTAGATATATGAATATCTATATTACATAGTCCTTATATAAATCCGGAGCTTTACGTATACGTTTTGAGATCCGTGGGATGCTTTTCGTCCCTTCACTGTTGCATTCACTACTAACCAATGGCTTATCTTTATACAATATCATAATAATATCGCTATTGTCGTCCGCTTTATTTGACATTCGTCCTTCGTCATTCTCACCCTCACCACTATGCGTAGGGTTGTTATCTTCGGCCAACGAGAACTCGTCGTCACTCTCACTACTGTCCGCCGTTTTCGAGTCGCTCTCACCGCCGCATTCACTCTTTTGACATTCACATACACTCATCTTTAATTTACATTTATCACAGTTAGTATGGGAAGATGATGCAACACTGGGTTCATTACCTGATTTGGATTTTAATGGATCATCTATAGGATTTATAGGAATTACAGGATTAGAAGTATCCGGATTGGTTGTACTTGCAGTTAGAGATTTATACTTTACGGTATGTTGTAATTTTGGGGTATCATCGTACTGTTTTTGAGGGCCATATTCCATCTCTCTGATGATGGTTACCTCTGGATAAAACCTTACTCCTCTCCTTACTCCTCTCCGACACACCTCAATCTGATCGGCATGCCTTTTCCATATATTTCCAGCCTCTATCTGACATAAGAATGTCGCTCTGCCAATCTTTCTTATGATGGTGGCTTTTGTCCATCCAGGTGCATTCTGCTCCCTCACGTATCCCTGATCTCCAATGTCGATGCTTCTTTTCTGCCCGTGATATTTTATGTTTTGTCGATCCTGGGATCGTACGATGTTCTCCCGGATCCTCGCTGCGTCCTTTCCTGGTGTCGTTTCCTGGTCTTTCATGGCGGAGAGTCTGGTTCTTAGCTCTCTTTTCAACATTAAACTTGCAGGTGTTGCTTTAGTGGTAGTGTGTTCAGATGCTCGATAATTTAGCATTATTCTTGAGATTAATGTCTGAATTCGAATGTTCTTATTTGATTGCTCCTGCCATAGTGTCTTTAGCTTGGTCTTAAAGTACTGGACTGCACTTTCCGCTGCTCCGTTGCTTTGCTGGTGCCCTGGTGGCGATTTCAAGTGTATAATACCATCTAGTTTACAAAATTCTTCCATCTTCTTGGATACCAAGTTTGCCCCGTTATGCTCACCATGGTGGTAGTTATTCCAAATCTAGCGAATGTTTCGCGCAGTAGCTCTATGATTTCTTCTGTTGTTAATTTTCTCATTGAAAAGACCTCCATCCATTTAGTATATGCATCAATAATTATCAAAAAGTTTTGATCTCTTATTGGGCCACACAAGTCTATGTGTATTCTACGGAAAGGTTTGTTTTAAATGGACCATGATGTTAATGGTCTTTTGGGTGGTGCCTGTATTTTGAACATGCACGGAGTGCATTGTGCTATTATCTTCTCGATTTCTTTATCCATCCCAATACATCCCAATTCCATCCCATTTTCCCAATTTCGAGCTGCTGCTTTAAAACATGCTTTAATTTTTTTTGGGATGTTCTCTGGCCATCTTTGTTCCATTACACATTTCATGATCTGCTGCAGGTCATTGCCTTCCCTAGTCAATTTCCTAATCTCTGCATTGTATATAGGCCAAATTCCTAAGTTATCAATGAAATTTACAAAACTTACTTTTTCCTCAACTGATTTTTCAAGCCTATTTGGTTGCTACGCTCCTTCAACAAATTTTCACGCTGAAGTGCCAAGGTCACAAGTTCCTGCAGTGGTTTGGAATGACCTTCTTCTGTTACTCGGTCCAAAATGGCTCCCTTCTTCAATCCGCACACGAACTTGTCGCGCCGGACTGTTGGCAAATTCACCTGAAAATCACAATTAATGGCCAGGCTTCTAATTCTGGCGTAAAAGTCGGCAATATTCTCTGTGTCTTTTTGGTGGGCTTCATAAAATCGGCAACGCTCACGCCACACATTAATCTGGGGGCCATATTGCTTGTCCGTGATTGCTATAATCTCGGCGAATGACTTGGTTTTAGGGAGGTTAGGATAACACATATTTCTCACCAACTTATAGGCTTCACTTCCTATGGCGCTCAATATGGTTGCAACTTTCACCTTTCCATCGCTGATATCGTTCGCTCCCATATACTGTTCCAGCCATTCTTGATAAATAGTCCAATCGACGACCCGTGCGTCGAATTCTTCAAATTGACCCTTTTTCGTCGCCATTTTTGATTTGTCGTTACTCCGTGCAGTACGACTTTTCTTGACCGTGTCTTCAAATCCTCGTCGCCAGTTGCTCTGTATGGGGTTCGTGGTCAAGAAATTATAATAAAAGCCAGCAGTTCACTTAACAATAGACTTTTATTGTTACAATGCTGATAGGAGACTGCTCTTGTGAACATGGTCGTATACGCATATGTGTACATTATTCAACGGCGGCGCTACGTGTCAAGGCGCAGTCACCAATACAACAGTCTGCCTAAAAATAGCTACGGATCGAAAATGTTTTTGGCTGTGCCATATAGTGTCAACCTACCTCTGCCGTGTTCCTAATTAGGCCATTTACTTGCAGCTAGCGGATAATTTCCGTCCCGGGAGACTTCAGGCAATTTTGTTCAGTATTTGTATAGTAGTTGTAGAAGTTGAATCGTTGTACTCTAGTATAGTGGTGTTTTCTCCAATAACAGCGATAATCCCAGCGATCTCCTGACGGAATTCTTTTCTTTTCTACACTGCGTCGTTTAGTTTTCTTTGTTTTCTTTATGTTCTTTTCGTCATTTTTAGTAAGAAATCATGTACTCACTAATCGAATGGTGTACCCATCAAGCCCACCCATTTGGTGAGTTACTTAATTTAATGGATAAGCTTAGGTCCGCGGTTCTTCTATTTCAGGCTCCTGAGGGAACAAAAAATTGTTTTAAAATTTTTATTTTAATCAATTAATATTCAAATATTATTTTTTTGTGAGGCGTTTAGCAGATTTCCTCTAAAAAGCAATAATCTTGCTGGAATTCGAACTGGTATGCTGAAATCTTCAAGAAGTTATCAATGTAGAATGAGCAGTTAATGCAGGAGAGGTACAACTCGTAGAAAGTAATAAGAGCTGGTGCTGACAGTCTAATGTTGTCAATGAAATCAATTAAATAAATAAATCAGTTTTTATTTATTTATTTTTATAAATATCGGTTGAGCAGTACATCGCAAACAGGAACCAAATGAGTAATAATGCCAATCATATTACAACGCCGTCCTTCGTAGCGGATAAGTTCCACTATAAAATCGAAGCAAATCAATAGAGAAACCTCCAGGGTCCTCGGTCTGTACTCGAGCGGCCGGCGGGGTTTTTAGTGAAAATCAAAGGAAAACATCGGTAAGTCTTCGTCTTTTATTCCATTAATCCTTTTAATCCCAATCCCAATTAATGAGTCACTAGCCTTCACTTGGGCGATTGAAATCGTGATTTTTCTATATTTATTTATCATTTAAGCGTATTATGATTTGAGTTTTGAGAAACAACAGCCAACAAACTCACATTTCTATTTTCGGACTGATAGTTTTACAATACATTTGTGATATTTACATCGAGCTGCTGAGGGAACAAACTCACATTTCTATTTTGGGATTGATAGTTTTATAATACATTTGTGGTATTTATATCGAGCTGCGAAGTGAAGTGCTCGCAAGATGAACAAGACTTAGTTCAGTTAAAATTAGGCAAAAATCGAATAGAGTCTTTGTTAGATCAAATTTGCGAAATTGATATTGAAATCGAATTATTAGATTAAGATAAGTGATTAGGATAAGTGATTATAACTTTGCAGAAGTGTTTTATAGAGTGATTTCAGCATCTAAAAAATTCTTTCTAGAAATTGAAGCTAAAAAGGAAAATCACCAGGATACTTCTCAAAAAGTATCACAAGTCGGTGAATTTGCTTTGCACAATATTGCACTCACTTAAGGGGAAGCCAAACTTCCTTGTTTGGGTCTACATAGATTTAATGGCGAATCTAGCAGTGGATTCAATTCAAAGTCACACTTGAACTTATATAAAAAAAATCAGTGCTTAGATGATATTCAACGTTTTTACTATTTTTTGGATTGTTTGGAAGATAATGCGAAAAAAATTATTAGATTTATTGGAGATACTATGGAAAACCATAAAATCACGTGGAATCTTTTAGAAAACCGCTTTAACAACAAACCAGTAATAATTCAAGCACACATTAAATAAATTCTTGAAACTCCTACATATCTTCGAAACCATACGTCTACATAAGGAGATTAGTAGATAATATAGGACGTAATGTTCGTAGCCTAAAAGTATTTGGGGAACCAATCGAAACGTGGGACAGGTTGTTAATTTACATTTGTTCTAAGAATTTTGACGAGACCATGCAACGACAATAGTAGGTAAATACAATAACTAGATTTGATGGAAATCCAAAATTTGAACAATTTACATATTTTTTATTAAATCGAACTCGAGTTTTAGAAAATTTTGAAATTAACCTCAGTGAAAATTCTGGAAATATTAATTCAAAATCAAAATTCTCTTAACAAAATTTGTAATCGCTTTAACAGCTTTACACAAAGTGTCTCAAGTACTTCGCTAACAACAATATCGTGTAACATTTTTAAAGGTAGTCATTTTATATACCGTTGACAGAAATTGCTTAGTCTGACAGTATCACTACGAATCGGAAAATCTAAGCAGTTGCGCTTTTGTATAATTTGCCTACGGAGTAATCATACTTGTGCCAAATGCGTATCAAGGTGATGTAGAATTTGTCAAGGTAAATACAATTCTTTATTATGTAAATCACAAAATACGTCTACAGGTGGCACAAGTTTGACTGTAAATTATGAAGTTATTCCTGAGACACGAATCACAGGTACTTCTAGTAATCATGAATCCGAAAATTTGTGATTCCGAATCCAGTTTCAGCAACTTCCTGTATAAACAATTGATAATAAACGATTGATGAATAAAAAATTGTTAAATATGGGTGTTTATTTGTTAAACAGCTATTGTTTTTATCGAAAGTAAAGCGAGAGAACTAATAGAGTGTCGTGCATTACTGGATAGCGCTTCACAAATAAATTTCATTTGAATAGATCTTGTTGAAAACTTAGGATGAGAACACGAGTCAATCAATTTACCCATAGCAGTTGTAGGAGAAAGAGTATCTAGAGTCAAGCATAGGGGTTTTGCAAGCATCAAGTCACGGCATAAGTCATTCAAAACAAACTTGTCATTTGTAATCTTAGATAAAATAACTGTTTAATTGCATATAAATACTTCGACTCGAAATTACTTAACCTGTCAAGCGGTCTCACATTGGCAGATTCTGATTTCAATCGAACGACGGATTTGTCTCTGATGATTAATGTACTAATTGGCGCCAAATCATTTTAGAATCTTCTCTGTGCATGAGAGATAAAACTAAAACTGGGTTTAATTCTTCAATAAACCATTACCTAACCAAGTGTTGGGGTTGGGTAATTTCCAGTAAGGTAGGTGAAACATTAAATAATCGAAATAATGGCACAGTTTGTAATATAAGCGTAGTTTCTGATGCATGCGTGGATGTCCGGGGATATCATTTTAAGTCGCTCATTCGACTAGCAGCTTTTCTGCTACACTTCTTAAAAATTTGATACATGGGGGCCGTATGGCAACTAAGGCCGACCTCGGATCCAGGGCGAGCGCATTTATTGGTTGCTAGGTTTGACAGATGCGACGCCATCTTGACTTTTTTTATATGGAAACACACACATATTTACCTTCAGTCTAATAAAGCTAAAGGAGCAGATTGCAGAAATATATACCTTAATATATTTATCTCTAAGCATTAAGATTATACAGGGTGGTAAAGTTGTTGAATTTCGAAAATCATTATTTTAAGTGGCTCACTCGATTAGCAGTTTTCCTGTTTCACTTCTTAAAAATGTGATACATGGGGGCCGTATGGCACCTAAGGCCGACCTCGGATCCAGGGCTAGCGCATTTATTGGCTGCTAGGTTTGCCAGATACAACGCCATCTTAATTTTATATATGGAAAAACACACATATTTACCTACAGTCTAATAGAGGTAAAGGAGCAGATTACAGAAATATATAACTTCTTATATCTATCTCTAAGTATTTAGATTATACCGGATGGTAAAGTTGATCAATTATGAAAATCATTTTTTCTAATTTTGACATATAAAGTGGCACTTTTCAATACTGATGACAGTGACGTAACGTCCTACTTTTCGTAACTAGTTACGAAAAGTAAAATCTTTCGTAACTAGTGATGAAAAGTTGGTGTCACCACCAGTTGCAGGTGTCGGCTGTGGCACACCGTTGCTATAGTTTTACGGTATTAAGTAGATACAAAGTAGTTTAAAAGTAAATATTGAAGTTTAATAATAATAATTCTCTCTCTAAGTAGGTATTTGTAGTCAAAATTAGAAAAAATCTTGTATGAAACACGACGAAAAACCTTTTTTGTGTATCTCATTCAAATTGCGGGAACTCGCTGCGCTCGTCCCGCAAACATTCATTCGTTACACAAAATCGGACTTTTCGTAACTGGTTACATAAATAGCTATTAAGTGGCTTACTCGATTAGCAGTTTTCCTATTACACTTTTTAAAAGTTACACCATTTCGGTTGGTAAAATAAGGATTAAATTTTGGAAAGGTTTTTTTAACTGTTTAAATCTATGGAGTACTTTACTACTCTTGCCAATGACATTGAAAACAGCCAGTAAATATTTCGGGCATAACACTGCTTTGACACTGGTCGATTGCCCGGCCTTTTCCATAATTTCCTCCGAAAGGGTCTGGGATTCAATTCTCTTTTTAGTGAGATTCATTTCGGTTTAATAAAACGATTATAGACGTAAACAACTAAAATAAGAAATTTGTCATATGGAAATCGGAATTAATAATCTCAAAAACAGGGATTATGATTTATAAACTTCAACCGTACCTTACAACTCACCTTCAGAGCTGCTTCTTACAATTTGTAGCCAGGTTTAACCTGGTCCAAACAATTACGTCACTGTTTTGAATCGAAATATACTAGTTCTGTTTTGTTCAAGTGGGCCGAACTGATCCACTCAAATGAAAACGACTTTAGCGACAGATCGAGCAATACTTTTTATGGCGCACTTAAATATTATCCTTTGTAGCTTAAAAAAAAAGAACAAAAAGAAAAATGAAAATATTGCAGCCAGATATGCATTTATAGTCTCATCGGAATAGAGTGTACTGAAAACGTCTAAAAACCCAATTACAGAATGATCAATATTCTAGACAAGATCTTTGTAAACCGAGAGTTTAGTTTGCACAACAAATTCGAGTGATCAACGGCGCTCGATGCTTAGCGTGCGATAAATCTCGCATATAAACTTTCAAAATACCAATTTCTATCAAATGCGGGGAAAGTCGACATATATCGTGTTGTGCAAACTGAACTCTCTATTTACCGACTAGTTTAAGTGTGGCAGTTTGGCATCTCTGTAAACCATTTTTGAAGCTTTTAAGGCTTAAACTTACTGATTTTTTTTTCTGTTTTTCTGAATAAATGCATCTCATGAGCACTCCGCCATAAATGCACCTCTGGTCGCAATATTTTTATTGTGCGTCAAAAAAGACATGCATTCCTTTTGTTAGTTTTTGGACAGGAAATTTCTACAATATCTTGGGAATTCCAGTCATAAAACGTAAAACCCTACTAATTTTACCGAAAGCCGACGCTTTACTTGCCCTTCTTTAACAACCAAACGGCCTTAAAACCTCCCTTAAAACGCCTTTTTAAGGGATGGTTTATGGCCCCTTGAAAGTATTTCAGATCTGTACGTGACCCGAACAATAATTCACTAATTAAAGCAATTTCGCGAATATCGTTAATTGAAATTAAAATATTTCATCAGATGGAATTTCTTTTTCACATCCTTTGAATGTACATTTGGCCAATACATATCTTAAATGACTGAGGCAGAAAGTTAAAATTAACAGAAAAATAAAATTAATAATTCAATTTTCAATTAAACTATTTCATGTGATTTGTCATTTTAAAGAGCATTGTATACTCTGTCCAGTGGTCACTTTTTAAATACCTTTTTTCAACAGATTTCCCAGAAAAGTTTATTTTGTAAATTTGCACCCTGCGTCGTCTGGCGCGCTATATAATGGCCACTGTCTAGGGTGATATCGATTTTTCTGACTTACTCTTCCGGGGGATTGTAAGTACCGGAGGGTAGTACAAAGCGTCTTGGTCTAAGAAGAAAAGTCACGTTTTTAACTCGATAGAGTGACTACCTAACAAGGAAGAAAGAAAAAATCGATTTTTGACGCGAGAAAAAAGATCTGGGCTGCGCCGTTTTAATCTCCGCAAAGTCGTATTATCCCTTTTTTAACCCCGTTTGAAATAATGCCGCGCTAAGTACTTGTATTTTTGAATCAGTGTCAAAAATTAAGCCGCTCATTGCCCACCTACGAAATGTTTCGTGGAATGTTTTTTCGGTTAACAGATAACAGATAATTTGCAAACACATGATACTACTGGCAGTTAAGTATTTGCAGAGTAGTTGTAGAAGTTTAAACGTAGTATATTATAGCAGTGCTTCGTTCATTTTAATATCAATAAATCCCAGCGATTTCCTGGCGGAATTATTTTCTCTTCTACAGTTAGTCGGTTAGTTTTCTTCGTTTTGTTTTGTTTTTCTTTTTCCCGGAAGATGTAGGTCAAAATTTGCAGCTACGCCACGGTAAAGTGTCTACCATTTGTCAAGAAAAACCACAAACAAAAGCAAGGGCTCAACCGAGACAATTACCGGTTCAGCGTTTAAACACGGTATTAAAAAGTGGAAGTGGTTTTTTGGCATCAGAGCAAAACGATCTTTTATGAGAGTTGGGGCCCCTTTGCTGCGTTGTAGAAGAGATTTGGCACTCAATAAAACGTTGAACTTTCGACAAAATCCATGTATTGAAATCTCAACAGCCCCGGCGGCGCCGGCAACATCGCCCCCACTAACGGCGTTTTCCTTTCACTGCTGGTTCTGGTTCTGGTTGACATAAAACTGACAGGCATTTTTAACAGTGGTCACAATTGATTCCAATTGATGACGTTTAAAAGGCGTTAAAATAATGCAGCTCAAAAATCAAACAAATATACCATTTCGGTTGGTAAAATAAAGTTTGAATTTTGAGAAAGTTTTTTAAATAATTTCCATCTACGGAGTACGATGAAAAATAATGATCGTAAGTAGGTTAAGAGGGTAAATTTAGCAGATTTTAGAGCTGGTTAATGCATTAAAAAATAAGTACATTGTTTAACACACTATTGCCAATGGCATTGAAAACCGCCAGTAAATATGAAGCATATCACTGATTGCCCGACCTTTCTCATAATTTCCTCCGAAAGGCTCTCGGCTACAATTGTCTTTTTTGTGGAATTTATTTCGGTTTAATAAAACGGTTATAGACATAAACAACTAAAATAAGAAATTACTCGTATGGAGATCGGAATTAATAATCTCAAAAACAGGGATTATGATTTATAAATCTCAACCGTACTTTAGAACTCACCTTTAGAGTTGCTCCTGACAACACAGTATAAGGAACAATACATTATATCAGTAACGTCAGTCGGTCGAAAAATTTAAACTCCCATCCCCTTGCCCCGTCCTCCCGGCCGCCGTCCGGTGCACCACCAAACCGGTTTTTGGCCGGTTTTGGCAATGCTTTAGCAGTGCATCGCATGTGTTTGTCCCCTCGTAACTACTCGAGAAAATTGCCGGGCGCGGCACTCTTTAGTTTTGGAAATCTCAAAAGTGCCGACACGAACTGACGATACTGATATAATGTATTATTCATTATAATGTGCTCACAATTTGTAGCCGGGTTTAACCTGGTCCAAACAATTACGTCACTGTTTTGAATCGAAAACGACTAGTTCTGCTTTGTTCAAGTTGTTCCTAACAGGTCCACTCAAATGAAAACCACTTTTTAGCGACAGATCGAGAATTACTTTTTATGGCGCACATAAATGTGATCCTTTGTAGTTTAAAAAAAATAAAAATGTTGGAACCAGATGAACATTTATGGTCTCATAGGAATAGAGTGTACTGAGAACCTTCAAAAACTACAGAGTAATCAATTTGCTAGACATGAACTCGTTGTAAATCGGGAGTTTAGTTTGCACAACACATTCGAGTGATCAACGGCGTTCGATGTTTAGCGTGCTCTAAATCTAGCATATATAAACTTCCAAAATACCAATTTCTATCGAAGGCGGAGAAAATGGACATATATCGTGTTGTGCAAACTGAACTCTCTATTTACCGACTAGTTTAAGTGTGGCAGTTTGGCATCTCTGCCCCCCCCATTTTTGGGGCTTTTAAGGCTTAAACTTACTGCGGTTTTTTCCGTTTTTCGATTTTCTGAATAAATCCGTCTCATGAGGCCATAAATGCACATCTGGTTGCAATATTTTAATTTTGCGTCAAAAAAGATATGCATTCCTTTTGTTAGTTTTTGGACAGGGACTGTCCACAATATCTTGGGAATTCCAGTCATAAAACGTAAAACCCTACTAATTTTACCGAAAGCCGACGCTTTATATGCCCTTCTTTAAGAAGCAAACGCGCACTTTTAAGGGATGGTTTATGGCCCCTTGAAAGTATTTCACACCTGTACGTGACCCGAAAAATAATTAGTTCACTAATTAAAGCAATTTCGCGAATATCGTTAATTGAATTTAAAATCTTTCATCAGATGGAATTTTTTTTTTCGCATTCTTTGAATGTAAATTTGACCAATACATGTCTTGTAGATGGGCGAAGGAAAAATTCCCGAAAAAAACCTTTAAACCCAATTTAGGGTTTTTACCCGAGTTTTTTCCCATCTTTTCTTGAAAGCACCCGGCAGTTTCAAGATTTAAGGTTAGATTTTAGATTAGAATTCAATAAATCCAGATACTGGTTTGTTTTTTGATAAACTAAACACTGGTCAATTGATCAAAAGCTTCAAGCTGCACAAACCAACAAATTACTGCTTAATTGGTAAGAGTTAGGTGTATTAAAAAAGTTAAATTTAGAGGTTATAATGGAATAAACCCGGAATTTTCCCGGATGTGTGCAGGGAATAAACCCTCAAAAATGAAAAAACCTGGTGAAAACCCATCTCTAAATGTCTTCAATGTCAATGACTGAGCCAGAAAATCAAAAATTAACGCTCAATTTGAATAAAAAGATTCAATTTTCAATTAAACTACGTCATGTGTCGCGCCGTGTCCCCCCCCCTGCTAATAATAATACGTAATCCGTTTAATCGGTGGTTGCGTGGGGGCGGCTGTGGTTGCGCCTGCTGCCGTGTCTGCGGAAGATTCGACTACGTGGATGTTCTAAGTCCAACGTATCTTCGTGCGCCAAATCTCTTTTACCACGCTGCAAGGGGTACCCAACTCTTGGAAAGGATCTATTGTCCCTTAGGTCGCTAATTCAAATAATGTAAAATTTTATATTTTTGGGATGCCAGCAGATTCCATACTCGCTTCACTGCGAGCGAAATTTAAAATACTAGAGTTCTCTACCTCTGAGTAATCTAAATTACTTCAGTTCCCCGCCAGGGATGCTATGTCGCGCAGTGTCCCCCCCGCTAATGATAATCCGTAATCCGTTTAATCGGTGGTTGCGTGGGGGCGGCTGTGGTTGCGGCTGCTGTCGTGTTGCCGCCTTGTCTGCGGAGGAGATTCGACTACGTGGATGTTCTAAGTCCAACGTATCTTTGTGTGTCGAATCTCTTTTACCACGCTGCAAGGAGGACCCAACTCTTGGAAAGGATCTATCGTCCCTTTCGCCACCCCCTCGGTACATCTCATCCCCGAAAGGGTACTCCGAAAAAATCGATACTACTCTTACCAGTGGCGATTATATGGCGCTTCAGACAGCGCAGGCATAAATTCAGAAAATGAGCTTTTCTGGAAAATGTGCTGGAAAAAGAAAATTGAAAATGTGATCACTGGACAGAAGAAATGATGCTCTTCAAAATGACACCTCACATGACATAGTTTAATTGACAATTAAAGCTTTTTATTTAAATAGACCGTTAATTTCCTGGCCCAGTCAATTAAGACATAAATTGCTCGAATCTAGATTCAAAACATAAGAAATTAAAAGCTCTATCTGATGAGAGAATAAGATTTTCATTTCAATTAACGATATTTGCAAAATCGCTTTCATTACTAAACTATTGTTCGGGTCACGTACAGGTCTGAAAAATCTTTCAAGGGCCATAAACCATTAAAAGGGCGCCTTTGCCGGTTACAGAAGAAGGGCAATTGTAGGGTATCATGTTTTGTGGCCGGAATTCCCAAGAAATTGTGAAAGTGCCTGTCCAACACTAACAAGAGAAATGCTCTTGACGAAAATAAAAAATATTGCAAACATATGTGCATTTAGGGCCTCATGGGTCTGGTTTATTTAGAAAACCGAAAAATAGAAAAACTTTCCATATGGTTAAAGCTTAAAAGCTCCGAAAAGTGGCTTACAGAGTTGCCATGCTTCCACACATGAACTCATATGCAAACAGAGAGGTCAGTTTGCATAACACATGTGAGCTGTCATTTTAAAGAGCATTGCATACTCTGTCCAGTGGTCACATTTTAAATACCTTTTTTCAACAGATTTTCGAGAAAAGTTTATTTTGTAAATTTGCGCCCTGCGTCGTCCGGCGCGTTATATAATATATAAATACTCTTCCGAGGGATTGTAAGTACCGGAGGGTAGTACAGAGCGTCTTGGTCTAAGAAGAAAAGTCACTTTTTTAACTCGATAGAGTGACGACCTAATAGGAAAAAAGAAAAATTCGATTTTTGACGCGAGAAAAAAAATCTGGGCTACGCCGTTTTAATTTCCGCAAAGTCGTATTATCCCTTTTTTACTCCCGTTTGAAATAACGCCTCGCTAATTACTTATATTTTTAAATAAGTGTCAAAAATTAAGCCGCTCATTTCCCACCTACGATATGTTTCGTGGAGTGTTTTTTCGGTTAACAGATAACAGATAATTTGCAAACACATGAGACTACTGGCAGTTAAGTATTTGTAGAGTAGTTGTAGACGTTTAAACGTAGTATATTATAGCAGTGTTTCGTTCATTTTAATACCGAGAATCTCAGCGATTTCCTGGCGGAATTCTTTTCTCTTCTACAGTGCGTCGGTTAGTTTTCTTCGTTTTCGTTTTTTTTTTTTCCCCACGTTTAGTAAGAAATCATATACATGTCAAACACTTTTCTAGTAGGCCATTTAAATTATTGCAAGGACTTAACGTCTGCCGTTTTTTGTTTCAGGTTCTTGAGTTAATTGAAAATGGTTTTTAAATTTTTATTTTAATCAGTTAATTACTTTTTCTCAAAGACGTTCCGTCTCAAACACTAAAACCTTGCTGACATTCCAACAAAATACTACATTTTATTGCATTTAAATTACCATTTATTAATTTTATCCGTTTGGCTATACCATGGAAGTGTCTTTTAGCATAAAAATGTATGTCAAATCAAAAAAATCAAAGATGAAACGCCACGGATTAATTATCGGGCCTTTGCCCCCATTATTAGCGGCCTAAACGACAACAAAAAAATAGATACTTTCTGAAAGTCGTGACCTTTTTGCAGCGTGGTAGAAGAGATATTTTCATGCGAAATTACGTTGGACTTATAAAATCACGGAGATGACCATTTAGCGGGCGGAGGGCCAGAGACACGTAGCGACATTGGAAGAGGGAACTCGAAAACACGGCCTACGATGCTGTGACGAGTGACACACACAAACATGGCGGACTTATGGCTTAAAAATGGAACGATTTCTATAGGAAAATATCGGCATTGACCAAGATCATTTAACTTTACAGGTTACCTCATTTCTTAGAGAGGGAACCACATGTATGCGTCAGTCAACGTAACAAGAATTTATTTCCGCCATTTCCCCTATGTTTTTGTAAAGCTTGGGTTAATTTTTTTTATTAAAATTGAGTTTTGTTAAGGTTTTTGGTATTTTTGTGTGCTGAAACTAAGAAGTTATTTCCTACATTATTTCATATGGAAAGGTGTTAGATCGCAGGTGTAGGACAAATAGCCACTTCACTTTATCGAAATCACCAACGTTTTGACCGTCATTTTTAGGTCTTTCTCAGGGCTACAATAACAACATACGGCACAATGAACTTTAATACGTATGACGTATGACAATGCCTATTGGTTTGTCATACGTATGTTGTTATTGTAGCCCTGAGGAAGACCTAAAAATAAAGGTCGAAACGTTGGTGATTTCGAGAAAGTGAAGTGGCTATTTGTCCTACACCTGCGATCCAACAACTTTCTAATTATTGATAGGACACAAAGCGCAATATGATTATTTCATATTACAGAATGAAGTCCATTTTTATAAATTTTCTGCTCTATACTCTATCATACGTGTTATATCAATCAACACATCAACATCAGCAATATAAAATTTTCGTTCGTTTTAAAGTTGGAGACAAAAAATGCAAACTAGGAAAACTTGTGTTGTTGTCTCTGCTTAACTATGCTATCACCTAAGTTGAGTTCGGTAAATACATCCCGAGCGCTCGGGATATCAGTCTATCTCACTTTAGTCACTTTAGCCTGATAAGATTTTGGGTGATGGTCTGTGTCCGGAGCGCTCGGATGGAATTACCGAACTCAGCTTATATGAGTTTTAATTCTAACCTTATTTGCCTAGCAGTTTTGTCAAGTTTATTTCCGATATTTAAGAAGTTCGAATCAAACTATTACTATTACTTTGGATGGTGTAATATATGTCTAAATAGCCCCGAAGTTATAATAATTAAGTATACTTACCTAACATTAACAATTAATACCTTAAATTTTAAAAAAATAAGGCATCTCTGCCAATCGCTGAACACCACGAACCAATAAAAAAAACGTGCCTAGGAAAGCCTGCGAAAATTGGCAAAAACACTTGTCCAGGAGGTAGAAGAATTTAAACAAGATCCATCTCAACCTTGGCGCCCCTGTGGAGAGTCATTTGGAGGGTTAAAAATGCCTCCAACAACGAAATACCATCGACTTTCGATGCTACTAGGGCCACCTAGCGACGAGTTGCCGTAGGTCCATGTGCTGCACCGAAGAAAGCCATCAGACCCACGGCATACCTCTCCACTCTCACTCACAGAGGACGCCCCGTTCTGAAATAATCTATTACCGCGTTTGGGCTACTTCCCGAAGATGACGCGCTTTGGCAAGAAAATCGATAGGCCAACGCGTGCGCCGCGCCCACGACCATCGCGGCGAATATCGCGGTCGCCAAAACATCGTGAATCTTCGCCTTCACGACACCCCCCCCCCCCTGTAGACGAGAGGTCGGTTAAAATGACCGAAGAGTAATTTTGATGACCACGAGCTGATTTCCAAGGTAAAAAAATACGCGATATCGAAAAACAACGCGTCCTGATTTCGTAATTTATAATACCGATAATAATACAATAAGCTCTGGTGAGGCTTCGGAATAGCCCACCAGCGGACACATAATATGACTCGAGCGAGGGGAATTCGACCACAACATAACCGAGTTCACTTAGTCTCCATTACCTATGCTACATTAAAAAATACCAGGTAAGGGCGAGTAAACGGTGCATTGAAGGAATGTTGCGAATGGCGAACGAAACGCGATATACCGCCCGTGCCTGGCATTTGTGTATATTACTCATTAATTACACCAACTTCAAATGACGGGTAACAATTATAAAGCAAGAAAACCTAAAGCTAATAAAAAATCCTTTGGTAACTCTATTCTTTTTTTTTTTTTTCTTTTTTTTTTTTTTTTTTTTTTTTTTGTGACATTTTTTGGTGCTTTAGCCTAAACTAATTATACTATAATTAATTGCTAATACAAAGTACTTAACGGCAGTTCCATTTCGAACGTGGCGCCTCCCTCCACAACTTTATTGCGATTTTAAGCTAGGTAAAATGGCGAAATTGAGGAGAAAGTATTTGAAAGCGCCGCGCAGGGCGTGTTATCTAAAACTACTGTTCCAAAATTGTTAAACACAAAATTATAATGTACCGAGGGCAGGGCGCAACGCGATTTTACTGTTGCTTTGCCAATTTCGGCTGGCCCCGTCGACGGACCTCTCTTAAACAATTCCTCCCGCGGAGGACGGACGGCCTGATTAATTCTAATTAGACCGACTCCACGGGACTCATCCGTGCGTGTGTTGGAGATGATTATCTGTCCGATATCGTCAGGTTTGGCAGCCGCTTCAGTCCCAGCAGGCACGTCTGCAAATGGCCGTTCGGACTCCTGATGGACTTCGGCTTGCACTTCCACAATTAAAGGTTGGTCCTCGTCAGGAGAATCACTCTCAGAGGGAACATCATATATGCGACGATTCTCCCGCTCGGGTCTTTCATCAGGGTCGGTTTCCTCTGAGCTGGAGCTGCGATATCCCGGCTCATCAAAGTCGGGCGTTTCATTACCGGCCGGTGCCGGTCTAAGATCATCCACATGGAGGAGTCTGTTTCTTCCATTTATCAGCACTGAGTAGGTGAGTTGTCCTTCTCGACAAATTACTTCGCCTGGGCCCTGCCATCGAGGTCCGAAGGCAGCTGGAGTTTGGTGACGTATATTCACTCTGTCTCCTGGATTAAACACTCTCCGCAGGGTTTGAGGATTGTGGTAAGTTTGCTGGAATTGTTCTTGACGGCGTCTAGCACGTACTAGTTTTCTACGTCTGGACTCCACTCCCCTCTTTCGCTCTTCCAGCATCCAGCTGGTGTGCCACTCTCCAGGGGTTGGTAGTTCATATCCAAGCACTAATGAAGCAGGGGTTTCGCCAGTGGCACGGTTACCTCTGCTTCGCAAGACCTGTAGGGCTGGTGCGAGTACGTCCTCCCAGTCTTGTCGTCGGGTTCCTGCCAATAATATCCGAATCACCTTCTTCAGTTCCTGAACCCGACGCTCTACCGGATTGGCCTTTTGGTGGCCAGTTGCAGAAAACCGTAACTCTATGCGATTTTCTTCACAGTATCGTCGGAACACATTTGACGAAAATGGGGTACCTTGGTCTGTGATTAGGCTCCTTGGTAAGCCGTAGCGGGAAACTATTTCGTTTTTGAAGATGGCTAGTACGATTTTTCCTGTTTGCTCGGCAATTGGAAAAGCTTCCACCCACTTGGAAAATACGTCTTCGATGATCAGGACCAATACATTTCCCGCCTTGGATCGTGGATATGGTCCCATCACATCCATAGATAGCATCTCAAAAGGGCACTTGGGCGATCTGGCGTGTTGTGGGGCAGGCTGCTGGCGTTGTTGCGTTTTATATGCTGCGCACACTACACAGTTTCTTATATACTCAGCGACCTTAATGTGCATGCGACTCCAAAAATAATGTCGCCCTAACTGTCTTAGAGTCTCAGCTGTTCCGGGATGTGCTGCCTCATCCAGGTCGTGGTAGAAATGGACCAGTCGTGAGACCATAAATTGGGGCACCACGAGTCTATCTCCTCCTGGCGCCCGTTTCCAGAGCAGTCCTTCATAAGTTGCAAACTCATTATGCAATCTAATCATTGCAGGGGTTCGGGCCGTTTCCTCCGTCAATGGATAGATTTCCAAGGTCCGGATAGCTCGTCGGATGTGTCGCACGCGACGTTGAGCTTCGGCTATGTTTGTGAATAACCGGTCTGCGGTAATCTGTCCGATAAGTGCGGTGTCCGACGCATTAGCCGTCAGCGGCGGTAACAGTCGCTCATTATCGGGTTCGGCCTGGTATTCGGCTTCTTCTGGTGCCCTGGACAAGAAGTCAGGAAGCTCGTTACGTGATCCAGGTACGTGCTCCAGTCGAAACGCAAATTCCTGCAGCAGTAAGGCCCATCGGGTAAGTTTGGCACGTGTATCTTTAAACTTACTGAGCCAGGTCAGCGAGCGGCTGTCAGTCCTGACTAGAAAAGGCTTGTCCTCTAGGAAACCGCGATATAATCCCACTGCCCATACTAATGCCAAGCATTCCTGCTCGTTTACGTGATATCGAGTCTCTGTCTCCTTAAATTTGGCGCTTGCATAGCTTATAATATGTTTCCCGGTGTCCGTTTCTTGATATAACACCGCCGACATTCCCACTGCGCTAGCGTCCGTCTGCAGAACAAACGGTAAGTCAAAATTAGGACGGGCTAGCGGCTTAGATTTAGCCAACTGAAGCTTCGTCAGTTCGAATGCTGCTTGGGCTTGCTGAGTCCATTTAAATGGTTGGTGGGATGTCCTTAACAGGTCAGTCAGTGGTGCTGTCAGGCTAGAGTAGTCTGCCACGTGTTCGCGCAACCATCCACAAATTCCGAGGAAACTCTGCAGCTGCTTCTTAGTTCGTGGAACGGGATGCGTCCTTATTTGATCCAAGTGCTTGGTTTGGGGCTCGATAGTTGACCCGTTAATTCGAAAGCCCAGGTAGTCCAAATCCGTTCTTGCTAACTGACACTTCTCAGACGAAACCCTCAATTGGTGTAGCCTCAGCCTTTCAAAGACCAATCGCAAGTGTCTCACATGTTGTTCCGGAGATTTACTAAATATAATAATATCGTCCAGGTAAACCTGAACGAATTCCCCGATGAGTCCCACCAGAACTTCGCCCGCCATCAGCTTTTGAAACGTGCTGGGGGCATTCTTGAGTCCGAACGGCATGACCTCGAATTCGTACGTTGCGCCGTCAGGCATGGAGAAGGCTGTCATTGGCTTCGAGGCTTCTTCGAGGGGTATCTGCCAGTAACCCGATTTCAGGTCCAGCACCGTAAACAGCTTGGCATCTCCCATCATTTTTATTGCATCCGTAATGCGTGGCAAGTTGGCGGCTTCGTCCTCGGTAAGTTCATTTAAAGGGCGGAAATCAACGCAGAAGCGCGGCTTCTTTCCGGGTCTCATTACCAATACTGGGGAGGATGAGTAAGGGGAGTTAGATGGACGAATCACGCCGGCCTGTAACATCTCGTCGACCTGCTCGTATAATATTTTTCTCTTCTCAGGCGATAGTGGATAGCAGCGCCTATTTACTCGTTTGCTGCTTCGTAGCACTATTCTGTGCTCTGTCGTGCGCGTGGTAGATTGTTTGAGGCCCTCTTTAAATAGGTCTGCGTACTCCGTCAACAAATCCTCGAAATCAGGAGTGGCCGCATCAGGTAGGGGAGGTAACACTATGTTTCCCCTAGTTTGGCGATGTCTCACCGCCGTCCAGTAAACTGTCTGTCGTCTGTTCCTTCCAAGATAGGAGCAGGCGCGCCCGAAGTCCAACACGACGGCTTCCCCGTCCAGAAAGTCTCTTCCGAGCAACAGCGACACGCCCAATCCGTCCACTACATGAGTCGCTGTAGGATAAACGTACTTGCCAATTGTCAAGTTTAGAGTGGCTGTTCCTAGTGTATAGCTGCGATCTCCGTCGACCGCCATCCTTAGCTCTTTACGTTCGTTTCCCAATCTGAGGTTTCCGATCAAATCTTTAGAGACTAATGTTACGTCGGAACCAGAATCTAGAAGGGCGTCCACGGTTACTCCTTCCCATATAACTCTTATACGTGGTCTAGGAGGGGCTTTTTCATTTGCACAGAACACCGTTAAGTCTTGGTGCTCTTTCGCATAGTGACCAGCTTCGTCTTGTGGTCTATTTGTGTATTTATATGTGGCTTTGGTTTGTTCTTGTTGAGAAGCGGTTTCTCGCACCGAACGACTCGCTCGCTTTCTCGACAGTCTTAGCGAGTCGTTCGGCTCCCAAAATTTGAGTCATATTCATTCCGCCGTGGCTCCCAATGTAGCAGTGATCCAGCTACGTCCTGCTTTTGGGAGCTCGGGGGTTCAATCTCCTCCAACTCAAGCGGAGTAGGAGGCGCGATTGTCACATGTCGCACGTCCTGTGGCTTATTTCCTCCGCCGGTCTGGGGCTTCTTTGGCTTAGCTCCACTTGACTGCCTCACATGACCTGCGTTGCGGCAGTCACATTTTCTTATCTCACCTTCCGTGTCTCTGTTGTCTCTCAGATTGCTAATTGTATTTCCAGGAGGTGAATAATTTCCTCTTGCATTACCATCCTCGTCACTTGAGTGGTTCTGCTCATCTCGTACTTGGTTATAGCGGGTGTTATCTGGAGCGTAATTTTCAGAAGTCGCCCTGCCATTTCTATTCTAATTTTGATTGTAATTATTGTTTTGTCTCGGGGCGTCGTGATTTGGGCCATTTCGAGTGAAGTAACGAGTATTATTTCTCCATTTGTTTCCCTGGTTTCCGTTTTGCTGATTACCGTTTCGGTTCCCGGATCCTCGAATAGTGGTTTTGGTTATCGTTGGTGCCTGCGCCTCTATTGTTTCTCCGATCTAGAGCGTCGTGCCTCCGTCCATCATTCGCCCTAGGGCCATTGCTGGACTGGTTGGCAGTGTTACCATCTTCGAATAGGTCGTTTTCAATTTCGGTGGCCTTCTGTATGAACTCATCGATAGTCACACAATTGTAATGACGCAGGTGAGATCGCAGAGTCGGTCGGATGAGTGGTAAAACTATGTCCATCATTAGGATATCCTGCCCATTTCGAAAAGCTCGTTTATACAATGCTAACTTACGGCGCAAAAATATATCTACTGGTTCATTAGTTTGCTGTTTTTGACTATAAAGGGAAGCTCGGACCCCGTTCATAACCTCTCTCGAGTCAAACTGTCTCAAAAAACGTACGACAAAATCATCGAACGACTCACGGTAAGCCCTCGAAGGACTAAACCAGTCGCGCGCTGGACCCTTTAAACTACCCAATACCACACGCAATTTGCCAACGTCGCTAGTAACACTGTACTCGTCAAAGTGTCCAGTTAATTCGTCGATATACGTATGGGGGTTCTCGTGTTCGGCACCCGAAAACTCGCCATGAAACGGAGGTGGGGCGCCCTTCAGGCATTGTATTTTCTCTGCCGAAGCGGTTATGGCTGTAGCCAACGGTAAGAAATTCTCTGAGATGGCGGATTGCGCAACGGGAGCACGGTAAACGGGAGGATCGGTAGAGATCGGCTGACGGTACTGACCAGCTACGTAACTAGGGGGCTCTCGCTGTGGAGACATAGACACTCTCTGATACGCTGGTGGTGGTACGGAAGGATCAAGAAGAGAAGGCTGGCGACGCGGTATGGCTCCACGACTATCCAGGTTGTACGCGGCAGCGTCGCTTTGACGGTAATTTGCCGATGTTAACTCCACCTGAGGACTTGCACATACCAATCCCTTGGCGTAACACGTCGCCGAAGTTAGACCGTGACACACCGACACACAAGCTCCGCGGGAAGCAAGGTCATCATGACGCAGGCTTGAATTAGCGGTTGCATTAGAATTTGGATTCGCTCGGGGTGCGGCGGAAGAAAATTCAACAAAGCCCGCAATGGCCGGATCTCGGCCGTAAAGCGCAGCTCCTGAACTCCACACGCAGGTCGTCTGACCCGCGGTTGTGCTGACTGACTGAGTTGTCACAGAAGACGGACACAATGGTGACGTCATCAAAGAATATGGCAACAACGGGGGCGCACGGGGATGAAGAGGCTGTGCCGGTCCAAAACCTACTTTATGAGCTCTGGTCTCTCCGACATTCCAATAAGGCGTGCTCTCAGAAGAAATTTGAGAGGGTACAGAAACAGGGGCCGAACCCGCACCTTCTATAAACTCCAATTGCTCAGGTAATTGCTCGTAAGAAGGCACCCTTCGGGCCAAAGCATTTTCGCTCAAAGACCCCCCGCAACTGCCAAGGGGCATTGAGCGGTACTGCTGATGAATAGAAGAGTCTGGAGTTATGTAAGTGAGAGGGGCAGTGGCTGCATGGGACTGCAATCTAGCAGGCAAAGAGGGAGTTCACGTCCGCCGGTATTTTATTTCAGATTCCTGAGAAAACTAAGAATTGTCTTTTTTATTTTTTTTTCTTCCTTAATTACTATTCAATTAGTTTTTTTTTGCATTTTGCAGGTTTTGTGTTAAACAGTAAAACCTTCCTGGCATCCCATAAATATTAAATTTTACATTATTTAAATCAGCGACCTAAGGAACAATAGATCCTTTCCAAGAGCTGGGTCCCCCTTGCAACGTGGTAACGGAAATTTGACGCACAAAGGACGTTGGATACGTGGAACATCCACGTAGTCGAATCTCCTCCGCAGACACGGCGGCAATGGCAACACGGCAGCAGCCGCGAACACAGCCGCCTCCACGCAACAACCGATTAAACGGATTACGATTATCATTAGCGGGGGGAACGGCGCGACAAGTACTTGGTGCCGCGCAAATACCAATAAAAAAATAGTGACATGGTGACAACTAACTTAGCTTAGCTCATTCCTGACAAAAAGTGACAGCTTACTGACCACTAGATGTCATTTATGGAGTAGAACATAGAGGTAGGACTGAAGGTAATCAACAAATGGCGATATTTCTATAAAATTTAAAATTGATCCCGTTTTTTTTTCGAGGAAATCGCCGCCATTTTTGATAGGGCCATTGTTAAAAAAGGGGGTCAAAACTATAAAACAGGAGGGTCTTGTTATGCACACTGACCTTGTGACGTATTTTAAAAAGAATAAGTAACCAAAGTCACATACTATGTGAACGGCAGCTTTGGGTAGGTGGAGAGCTAGGTCATGATTCAGAATGACATAAAAAGTGTTGAAACTTAGTATAATTAGATAAGCTAGACCTGTTAATTGGGCGCCAGTCAATTTAAGTTACAGCTTATAGCTATAATATTAAAATTGAGAAAATTATCATAGCAATTATTGATGTTCATATTGTTTAGGTGATCAAACCAAAGTAAAACCAACAGGAATTATTAAAATTAGGCACATTTATTTACTATGGTGTTAGTTCTTACCTAAAGTTAGTATAGGTACACTTGGTTTTTAAATCTACTCTTACCGGTTGAAATACTTGGCCAGTTTGTAGGGCTTTCATGCTAGTTGAGGTAGAGGATCAGTGCATCATGTGTGGTATTGTTGGACGGTTTAAAACCTAGTAACCATCACCGTCACTAACGGCTCTATTTTCGTCAAAGGGGCTCAAAACTCAGACGGTTTAAGACCTAGGAGTCATCACCGTCACTAACGGCTCCATTATCGGCACACGTGCAAGATGAATGGAATACATTTGCAAGATCCAAAAAAGGGGTATTGAGTCTTATTACTCAAACATTGGACTACTCAAACATTTGACCTAATAAATGAACAAGGAAAGGCTTAAATAAGTTTAAATTAATTAAAGGAACTCTTACCCCAAACTGTGAGTACTTTACAATAGCCACATGGCAAGGCTGTAGCCGTTTAGGGACAGGCGGACGTCCAATTTGCCCTGGACAGTGGTCAAGATGGAAAAGGGACTATCAAACGTTCTTACCTTTACCACCTGAACTCTGAATTGGTCAAAAAAACAGAAATTATAGTGTCAAACGGGGGAAATAAAAAGAAGAAAATGAACCGCGAAATATGAAAATCTTGCCATTGTTGCTAAATAAAAGATAAATTTAGGGAAAGTATTACAATAGCACATAAAGAAAATAAGGGAATCTAAGTAAAAATATTGTTGAAATTTGGCAATGCTGTACAGATAGCAATATAATTAATCAACCCATAGACACATGTCAATGTCCGAAAGAAGTCAACTTTTCGATTTCTAACCATAGACCTCGAAGTAGAAGAAACGATAATCAAGGTGAACAAACAAGGCGGCCAAGGTAGTCATATTTCTTTTGAAATAAAAAGGTATTGTACAAGTTATTTATGAAAGTCTGAAAGGGAAGCCAGTAGGTTTTCTTTGTGAACAAGAAAACGCCACAAACTCTCTGTTTGCATATGAGTTCATGTGTGGAAACGTGGCAACTCTGTAAGCTATTTTTCGAAGCTTTTAAGCTTTAAATTGATGGAACTTTTCTGTTTTGCGGTTTTCTGAATAAACCAGCCCCATGCGATGCCCTAAATGCACATATGACTGCAATATTTTAAATTTTCGTCGAGGAGCATTTCTTTTGTTAAATTTTGCGACAGGCACTTTCACGATTTCTTGGGAATTCCGGCCATAAAACATGAAACCCTACAGTTGCCCTTCTTCTTTACTCAGCAAAGTGGCCCGTTTAATGGTTTATGGCCCTCGAAAGAATTTCAGTACCTGTACGTGACCCGAACAATAGTTTAGTAATTAAAGCGATTTTGCGAATATTGTTAATTGAAATTAAAATCTTGTTCTCTCATCAGATAGAACTTTTAATATCCTATCCTTTGAATGCATATTCGAGCAATTAATGTCTTAATTGACTGGTCCAGGAAATTAACGGTAAATTTAAATAAAAAGCTTTAATTGTCAATTAAAGTATGTCATCTGAAGTCATGTCATTTTGAAGAGCATCATTTATTCTCTCCAATGATCACATTTTCAATTTCCTTCTTCCAGCAGATTTTCCAGAAAAGCTCATTTTCTAAATTTATGAACGCGCTGTCCGAAACGCCATTAGTCGCCACTGGTTAGGGTGGTTTTGATGTTTTCTGCAGTACCGTTTCGCGGATAAGAATTGCCGAGGGGTGTGACAGAGTATCTTCGAAACTTGAAGGAAAAAAAACGGTTTTTAAACTCGCTAGGGTTATGACCTAGAAGGGGACGCGCTTTGAACTCAAGGGGGTTACACCTAACCGGGACGACGGAAAAGTACGAATTTTACCGCGAGAAAAGTCAGTCCTTGGCTCCGCCGTTCTGATTATCGCCAATTCGTAATTTTTCCCTTTTGAATCCCGTTTTAGTTCGCCGCGCTAATTAATTGTATTTTAAATTACACCGCTTATTGCCAAAACAATTACACCGCTTATTGCCCGCCTACGAAAAGTTTCGTGGAGTGTTTTTTCGGTTGTGCCATATAGTGTCAATCCACCTCTACCCTTTTCCTGAATAGGTTATTTTCTTGCAGATAGCGGATACTTTGCAGACGCAGGAGACTACCGGCAATTAAGTATTTGTAGAGTAGTTGTAGAAGTTGAAACGTTTAGTATATTATAGTAACGTTTTGCTCACCATAATATCGAGGATCCCAGCAAATTGGCAGAATTCTGTTTTCTTCTACACTGCGTCTTTAGTTTAGTTTTCTTTGTTGTAGTTTCTTCAATTTTAGTAAGAAATCGTGTACCCGTCAAGCACGTTTCTGGGGACCACTGAGCTTATTGCGAAAAGTTCACGTCCGCCGTTATTTTATTTCAGATTCCTGAGAACACTAAACATTGTCTTTTTTATTTTATTTTAAATTAATTAGTATTCAATCAGTTTTTTTTGGCGTTTTGCAGGTTTTGTGTTAAACAATAAAACCTTCCTGGCATCCCTAAAATAGTAAATTTGACTTTATTGAAATTAGCATTTATTAATTATATCCGTTTGGCAATACCGTTGAAGTGTTTATTTTGCCACAAAGAAGAAACGCCACGGATTAATTATGGGCCTTTTGCCCCCATAATCAGCGACCTAAGGAACAACGAAATAAATAGATCCTTTTCAAGTTGAGGTCAACCTTGCAGAGTGGTAACAGGGATTCGGCGCACAAAGATACGCTGAACTAAGAACTTCCACGTAGTTAAATCTCAGCAGACACGGCGGAGACGGCAACACAGCCGCCCCCACGCAACCAATTATTACAATTATTACTAGCGGGGGGGACACTGCGCGATCAATCACGCCGTCAATGTCGGCATTGACGGCATTGTTTCTTGCCTCCTCCTCCAGTCCTATCTCCATGGCATGAGAGTCTAGGATATCGAAGTGTCGAGAATCCGAGAATCGTAGAACATATTATAGATGGGCGAAGGAAAAATTCCCAAAAAACCTTTAAACCCAATTTAGGGTTTTTACCCGGGTTTTTTCCCATCTTTTCCTGAAAGCACCCGGCAGTTTCAAGATTTAAGGTTAGATTTTAGATTAGAATTCAAAAAATCCAGATTCTGGTTTGTTTTTTGATAAACTAAACACTGGTCAATTGATCAAAAACTTCAAGCTGTACAAACCAACAAATTATTGCTTAATTGGTAAAAGTTAGCCGTATTGAAAAAGTTAAATTTAGAGGTGTCGCGCAGTGTCCCCCCAGCCGATAATAATGATAATCCGTATTAATCCGTTTAATCGGTGGTCGTTGCGTGGGGGCGGCTGTGTTCGCGGCTGCTGCCGTGTCTTCGGAGGAGATTCGACTACGTAGATGTTCTAAGTCCAACGTATATTCTTGCGCCAAATCTCTTTTACCACGCTGCAAGGGGGACCCAACTCTTGGAAAGGATCTATTGTCCCTTAGGTCGCTAATTTAAATAATGTAAACTTTTATTGTTTTAGAGATGCCAGCAAGGTTTTATGGTTTAAGACAAAAACCTGCAAAAAGCCAAAAAAAAAAAAACTAATTGAATCGTAATTAAGAAAGGAAAAAAAAATTAAATATTAAAAAAGACAATTTTTAGTTTTCTCCAGAATCTGAAATAAAATAGCGGCGGACGTGAACTTCTTGCAAACAAGCTCAGTGGTCCCCAGAAACGTGTTTGACGGGTACACGATTTCTTACTAAATTGGAAAAACACAACAAAGAAAACTAAACTAACGACGCAGTCTAGAAGAGAAAGGAATTCTGCCAATAGATGGGTTGATTTCTATGCTGAGGTACCTGCTTCTCTATATCGGCTAGGTCCTTTTCTAGAGTAGCCGTTACGGTCATTAACCGTTCTATGCTCTCAATTGGCATGAATCTGACCCGGAGTCGAAGGGCTGGGCGTAATAAAGTTATTATCAAACATATTAATTGGCTCTCTGAACCTTGGGGAAAAATGCGATAAAAAAGGGCACGTTTTCCTAAGATGAATAACTCCGCTGTTTCGGTAGTTTGAATTTTTCCATATAACTCTGCTTTACAGGACATTATTATTTCCACGCTGTCATAACGGTTAACTAATAATTGACCAAATTCCAAATACGTGATTGGATACTCTTGTAGGGGTTTAAACCAATCACGCGCTGCTCCCCTCATTTGTGCCGCTGCTGTGCAAACTTTCTCAACATCCCTGATGATGTGGTTGCGAAGGAAATAATCCTCAAGTTCGCTCAAAAAACGCTTTGGACATTCATGAGGTTTTCCGCTAAATGTGCGACTAAATGGAACTGGATTATTGTTTCCCATTCGCTGTAAAATTTGGATCATAGCGTTAGAGAAAATTTCTATTATCTGTGTAACGCTAGCATTATCATCTAGGTGATTTTCCTGGTTCCCGGTAGAAGGGTTATATTGGGGCTCATCATTATTAGCCGAATTGAAATGGCTGATCCTTTCAAGAGGCGATCTATTTTCTGTAGATGTTGGGGTCGTTCTCACATATTCCATACTCGCTTCACTGCGAGGGAAATTTAAAATACTAGAGTTCTCCACCTCTGAGTAATCTAAATTACTTGAGTTCCCCGCCAGGGATGCCATGTCGCGCAGTGTCCCCCCAGCCGATAATAATGATAATCCGTATTAATCCGTTTAATCGGTGGTCGTTGCGTGGGGGCGGCTGTGTTCGCGGCTGCTGCCGTGTCTTCGGAGGAGATTCGACTACGTAGATGTTCTAAGTCCAACGTATATTCTTGCGCCAAATCTCTTTTACCACGCTGCAAGGGGGACCCAACTCTTGGAAAGGATCTATTGTCCCTTAGGTCGCTAATTTAAATAATGTAAACTTTTATTGTTTTAGAGATGCCAGCAAGGTTTTATGGTTTAAGACAAAAAGCTGCAAAAAGCCAAAAAAAAAAAAACTAATTGAATCGTAATTAAGAAAGAAAAAAAAAATTAAATATTAAAAAAGACAATTTTTAGTTTTCTCCAGAATCTGAAATAAAATAGCGGCGGACGTGAACTTCTTG
The DNA here is from genome assembly GCA_951812265.1 of Taphrorychus bicolor. Classification (NCBI taxonomy): domain Eukaryota; kingdom Metazoa; phylum Arthropoda; class Insecta; order Coleoptera; family Curculionidae; genus Taphrorychus; species Taphrorychus bicolor. The sequence continues at coordinate 942,831 of OX638304.1, forward strand.
CAAACAAGCTCAGTGGTCCCCAGAAACGTGTTTGACGGGTACACGATTTCTTACTAAATTGGAAAAACACAACAAAGAAAACTAAACTAACGACGCAGTCTAGAAGAGAAAGGAATTCTGCCAATAGCTGGGATCCTCGATATTATGGAGAGCACAACACTACTATAATATACTAAAAGTTTCAACTTCTACAACTACTCTACAAATACTTAATTGCCGGTAGTCTCCTGCGTCTGCAAAGTATCCGCTATCTGCAAGAAAATGGCCTATTCAGGAAAAGGGCAGAGGTGGGTTGACACTATATGGCACAACCGAAAAACACTCCACGAAACTTTTCGTAGGCGAGCAATAGCCGAATTAATTATTTTGACACTAATTAAAAATACAAATAATTAGCGCGGCGGACGAAAACGAGATTCAAAAAGGGGAAAAAAAAATACGAATTGGCGATAATCAGAACGGCGGAGCCAAGGACTTTTCTCGCGGTAAAATTCGAACTTTTTTGTCTTCCCGGTTAATCGTCGCTTTTTGATCGTAACTCTATTGAGTTCAAAACGCGACTTTTTTCTTCGAGTGTCGAAGATCGTCTTTCTTTCGCCACCCCCTCGGTACGTCTCATCCCCGAGAAGGTACTGCTGAAAAAATCGATACCACCCTGACCAGTGGCGATTATATGGCGCTTCGTATAGCACGGGTATAAATTTAGAAAATGAGCTTTTCTGGAAAATGTGCTGGAAAAAGAAAATTGAAAATGTGATCATTAAATAGAATAAATTATGCTCTTTCAAATGACATCTCACATGACATAGTTTAATTGACAATTAAAGCTTTTTATTTAAATTGACCGTTAATTTCCTGGCCCAGTCAATTAAGACATAAATTGCTCGAATCTAGATTCAAAAGATAAGAAATTAAAAGCTCTATCTAATGAGATAATAAGATTTTAATTTCAATTAACGATATTTGCAAAATCGCCTTAATTACTAAACTATTGTTCGGGTCACGTACAGGTCTGAAATTCTTTCAAGGGCCATAAATCATTAAAAGGGCGCCTTTGCCGGTCAAAAAAGAAGGGCAATTGTAGTGACCATATTTTATGGCCGGAATTCCCAAGAAATTGTGAAAGTGCCTGTCCAACACTAACAAAGGAAATGCTCTTGACGAAAATAAAAAATAAAAAATATTGCAAACACATGTGCATTTAGGGCCTCATTGGTCTGGTTTATTTAGAAAACCGAAAAATAGAAAAAAAAACTTCCATAAGATTAAAGCTTAAAAGCTTCGAAAAATGGCTTACAGAGTTGCCACGTTTCCACACATGAACTCATATGCAAACAGAGAGGTCAGTTTGCATAACAGAGGTTATAATGGAATAAACCCGGAATTTTCCCGGATATGTGCAAGGAATAAACCCTAAAAAATGAAAAAACCGGGTGAAAACCCATCTCTAGAACATATCATAGAACTTAGAAGTTAATTTTCATTGTTCATTCTATAGATGGGCGAAGGGAAAATTCCCAGAAAACCTTTAAACCCAATTTAGGGTTTTTACCCGGGTTTTTTCCCATCTTTTCGTGAAAGCACCCGGCAGTTTCAAGATTTAAGGTTAGGTTTTAGATTAGAATTCAATAAATCCAGATTCTGGTTTGTTTTTTGATAAACTAAACACTGGTCAATTGATCAAAAGCTTCAAGCTGCACAAACCAACAAATTTTTGCTTAATTGGTAAAAGTTAGACGTATTGAAAAAGTTAAATTTAGAGGTTATAATGGAATAAACCCGGAATTTTCCCGAATGTGTGCGGGGAATAAACCCTCAAAAATGAAAAAACCGGGTGAAAACCCATCTCTAGTTCATTCCTATACGTCAGTTTTAAAACAATTCCTGTTTTTTTAATTTCTGACATCTTAAATCCAAATTTAACTTGGAACGTAGAACATCCGTGTTATCCTGATTGTTCTGTAGACTTTAGGCTTAGCCAAAATCTGGACTTGCTTCATGCCTAGCCAGGAGAAGATTAGTAAGTATCCATTTTAAATATCAAGCACTGCAGTTTTTTGTGATGTGAGAAATCGTTTGGGTAATGGATCATTTATTAACCTCGGTTTTTGAGTCAATCAAATTACCATTATCCATTACCACCAAATCAAAACTATAAATGAGCGGGGGGGGCTTGGATAGAAAAGTTGGGTGGAAATTGGGCGTGGACTTAAATGGAAATTTTTCCCATGCTCTTGCTGAACAAAACTCAACTCGCAATGTTTATTCCTTTCTGAAACACTCTGTGTGATCTTTGGGGAGCATTCCTTACTCCCTTGAGAATTGGAGTTGTCGACTTCACTAAAACTCCTAGTTAGTAAATCGGTGTGTGGTTCATTAAAAGATACTATCTACAGAGCTAAAAATTTGCAACCCAAGGATTGCATAAGTCATTTCCATTTGACTGGTTTGCTCAAGACCAACTTGAACAAGCAGAACTGTTTGTTTTCAATTTAAAACAATGATGACATTGTCTGGACCACTTACAAATATTAAGGACCAGTTTGGAAGGTGGGTTCTTAAGTATGGTTGATAGTTTATAAGACAATTAGTGTTTTTGTGATTATTAATTCTGTTGTCCCTACACTTAATTTCTTATTTACCTGATTATATTTTAGGTGCTGGGCTGGGAATTTTGAGGTTTTTTTTGAAATTTACAATAAAGAGATCAAATGAAGTAATTTAAAGCAAAAATATTGTGGAATATTCATATATGTACTATAAAAATATTTAAAAAATACCAAAAAACTTGAAAGGCAGTTTATATAATAGTAGTTAAGATACCTATATTCTGTTTTAAAACTAGGATGAGTAAAGGCCAAAGACTACACGATAAAAGTTACCAAAAAAAGTTACTAGAATTTTTGTAGACTAGGATATTCAATAGACATGAAAACTGGGCGAGCTCGATGCAGCCAACTTCATTTAGCAGAACTTCTCATCTCTTTTTCTTTTTAAATATTTGACTAGCTATCTCTTTCTCCTAGAACAGGCCAAGTTCTCGAGGCATTGGGTCTTTAATGAAACATGTTTATGATGTACTTTTATGTATGCATGTATACATTTATGATGTAGAAATTATTTTCTTTTTATGAGATGAGGTTATGTTATAATATGTTTTTTTTTTTTCAGTTAAAGAGTATGAAAAATTATTTGATTTAAGCCAATATTGAAGTTTTTCTATTAACATCTTTAGAATGTGGCAGTGTGAATTTAAAAGCCTAAGAAATGATTTGTAAAAAAGTTACAATCCAAAATCTCTATAATGTTCTTTAGTTTCACCATACCTATGCTCACATAACTTTTATGAAGATTATGTACAGTGTTTTTTGAAGATAAGCAAAGTAGTAAACTGGAAGCTGATGTTTTGGAAAGGAGTTGTTGTGAATAACCCAAGGAATAACCAATATAACCACCACAACTAATGCCAGTGCACTAAACCCATTTCCATACTCTACATTTTATGGGATCAATAAGTTATGTATTACAGTACTGCTTTTTTATTAGCACTCACAATTGAATGCAAATATTAAAGATATCTAATTTAACAACAGCTCCCACAGCTTATTGGTGCCACAAAAAAAGATCAGTGACCATGGGTGGCTGAAGAGAAAATAAAGACAAGTTACTCCATTTCCTGGAACAAGGCAACACACACAAAGTCCGGTTCACCCAAATTCAACTGTTAGTTGAACTCACCCTTGAGAAAGTCGGGCTCAAGTACCAGTTGAGTTTTGCTGAACCTGACTTTCAGTTCACTCGCTATACATTCAGGCCTAAAAAAACTCACACAACACTTAGGTAACTTCAGACTTCCTGTGCCACATACGAGTTGTCCTTTCTATTTATATTGGTTTTTTTTACATAATATGTGTCCTATACCAACCCTTATTAAAGGATATGTAGAAAATAACACATATTGTTGTCTAATTTTTCATTTATGTGAAAAGGACTAGACATTTTGACACCAAATTAGGTATGTTTGGTTATTAGTTCTAGTTCTTTCCAACAGCCTTGATTAAATTTCTAGTATAAACTAAGAATCAATTGAAATGATACACCCCAAATTTTGAATGAACTTTAAAACTGTCTATCTCTGAAGCCACTCAACCGATTTTCGTTGGAGATGCCATTTTGGTAAGATCCATATATAGACAGGGTTAAACAAAACTTGACGCATTTTTGTAAAAATTCTTGAGCAGATAATTTTGCAGAAAAAAAATTCAGAACATTTTTTGCTATGGGAGTATATGTTGCCTAGATATTTAGTTTTTTCTATAAAAGAGGTACATTTAACACTGGGGCTCCAATTTGCCTCATAATACAAATATTGACAAAAATTTCATATCGAATATAAAGACTATGTATAGGGCAAGCTAGACATATCGGCGTAATGGCTATAAAGTTAGACCCATCTACAGTGGCGAACAGAAAGTAAAATTTTTTCAAATATCAAATTGATAATTGAATGTCCACAATTAAGTGAGGTGGAACAAAATGTGTGGATAATTTTGAAATTCCACTGCCTGATTATTGCAGCTATTAATGATGCCTCAGGACATTTTTCTGTCCTTATTAGTTTTAAAAAAAAAATTGGTTTTTCTAAAAGTGTAACATCTCAAGACCATAAGAAAAATAAATCCCCTATTCCATGAGCATTAGAAAAATTTGGAATTGGACGTAGTGATATGTCAACCAGAGCTATCCTTAATTGTTTAGATATACTGGGTGAGCCGCAAAACTGACACTAATCCTCATTTTTTTAATCCTTACATTCTGAATTTTGATTGAATGAAAATGAACTTCGAAAATTGTTTGTGTTAATGGAGACAGAGCGAATTAACCGATAGTCGCAATTTTTAATTTGAATACGTTCAGAAAGTACAGCTAATCTGAGGAAGTACATATAACAAGATGTAACATGTAAAGGTGGATAACATGAGGGCCTTGAAAACACTAAAAGATACTAAGTTGAATAAATGAGAAAGCTTAGAACAATTTAAAGCTTAAGAAAATTGTTTTTAAGAACTTAAAAACTTTCAACTGCGTTCGAGAATTTTTGAATAAATCCAAATCCTTGAAAACAATTCATCTAGGCTGACAGTCAAAGCAATGTTCACTCTTTTAGAGGTATAGTTGTAATATCATAAAATCGATTGATAAAATTTTAATCATAGAAAAATTATATTAAAAATAACACAGCAACAAAATTAACAGCTTATTAAAAATATGGAAACAATGATAAAAAACATTTTTTTGTTAAATGGTAATTTTAGATGAATGATGGTCTGATATGTTTGTGGCTCTATATTTTTTAGTACCTTATTGCAGCAGCATGAGCTTGCTGCACTGCATCTACTAAAGTGTCTGAAAATGTAAATTTGTAAAATTTTTTGTTAGAATTAAAGCTAAAATCGGGTTAAACACGACTGACATTGTCTAAACATGCAAACTTTTTTGTTTTCGGAGAATTTTTTTTTTTTTTTTTCAAAATAAGCATAATGTGACTAAAAATGCTATGACGCTGTGACTATTAAAAAAAGATTTCGTGTTTTTCGAGAATCTGAGGTTAGGATTATTATTGAAAAAAAACTCAACATGTGTTAAAATTAAAATTTTCAGGTAAGTCGTTTAAAAATGCAAATTTCGATTTTGTGCAAAAACTCTAGGCAGGACTAGACTAAAAATCGTTTAAAAGTCACATAAAGTGTATAAAAATGCAAATTTTTTGAACTTTTTGTTGAAATTAAAGCTAAAATCGGATTAAAGACGACCTACATGGTCTAAACATGCAAAGTTTGTGTTTCTGAAGAAATTCAGTTTTATAAGTGAAATGTAACAAAAACACTTCAAAATAAATATTTCGTGTTTTTCGAGAATGTCAGGTTAGAATTAGTATCAAAACTAAATAAAAAATGACTAAACATGGGTAAAAATGAGAAAGTTAATGCGTAAATTCAGATTTTGACCAAAATCGGTTGAGATTACTCAAATCATTCAAAAATGCTAATTTGGATTTTGTGCAAATACTGAAGAGAGTAGTAGACTATAAATCGTTTTAATCGTACAACATAAAGCACCCGAAAAGCATATTTGTAAAAATGTATGTTAAAATTAAAGCTAAAATTGTTTGCAGAAAATTTAATTTTTGGAACAAAATCAGGCTGATTCAAACTTCATGTTTTTGACAAAGTATGTTTTTGGTCTAAAATAAGTGAAATTTGACTTAAAAAGCTTCAAAATTAAAATTTGGTGTTTTTTACTGTCTTTGATTGGAATCACGCAATAACACTGAAATTAGTCCCATAAATAAATTTTTTTCTAAATGCCAAAGCACGTTCTAAGGGTGCCTAAAATTCAATCTCCGAAGGGGGATATCTCTCAAACTATTAAACCTACGGGACTTTCTTTGGGAAAAAGTGAAAGAGGACATTATAAAAAAAACAAGAAACCGTTGTATTCACACCAATCGTTCTTCAGATTAGCCGTACTTTCTGAACATATTCAAATTAAAAATTGCGACTATCGGTTAATTCGCTCTGTCTCTATTAACACAGACAATTTTCGAAGTTCAGTTTCATTCAGTCAAAATTCAGAATGTAAAGATTAAAAAAATGAGGATTATTGTCAGCTTCGTGGTTCACCCTTTACATCTAAACAATTAGGCATAGCTCTGGTTTACATATCACTACGTCCAATTCCAAATTTTTCTAATGCTCATGGAATAGGAGATTTATTGTTTTTATGATCTTGAAATGTTACACTTTTAGAAAAATCTATTTTTTTAAAAAACTAATGAAGATATAAAGAAGGACAGAAAAAGGTCCCGAGGCATCATTAATAGCTGCAATAATCAGGCAGCGAAATTTCAAAATTATCCATACATTTTGTTCCACATCACTTAATTTTGGACATTCGATTATCAATTCGATAGTTGAAAAAATTGTACGTTCTGTTCGCCACTGTAGATGGGTCTAACTTTATAGCCATTACGCCTATACGTCTAGCTTGCCTTATGCATAGTCTTTATATTTATAATTATGAGCCAAATTGGAGCCCTAGTGTTAAATGATACCCCTTTTATAGAAAAAACTAAATATCTATGGAACCAGGCAGAATATCCAAAAAACACCAAAATGACCCGAGGTATGACGCGTCTTCATATACTCCCGTAGCAAAAAATGTTCTGATTTTTTTTTCCGCAAAATTATCTGCTCAAAAATTTTTACAAAAATGCATCAAGTTTTGTTGAACCCTGTATTAGGAAACCTGCAAAACATAACCGAGTACATAGCCACTTAAAGTAGTCTATACATGGATCCTACCAAAGTGGCATCTCCAACAAAAATCGGCTGAGTGGCTTCAGAGATAGACAGTTTCAAAGTTCATTCAAAATTTGGGGTGTATCGTTTCAACTGATTCTTAGTTTAATTCAGTCTGGGAATAGCCATTTTTATTTTTCTTTTTTTCTCTCACTTTAGCAGAAGATTAACATATCTTTTGTGTCAAAAATTGTCAATTAAATATGTGTGTATGGAATATAGTTTTTGCTTTATTTCCGATATCTTTCAAAGCTATGCTTTAGAATGTACGAAGTGTTCATTGCAAAACTTCATCTAGTAGGCTATGAAATTTTGACAGAAAAGGATGATCAAAGTAAATGGACTTTTGTTTCTCCATCTTTTTCTTTTGACATTTCCCAGCCAACTAGATGAAATTTTCTAATGAACACCCCGTAAACATACTGCTGTGCAAGTTTGTATGGTAGCGGGAAATGTGAGATCAACTAGAGGATTAGGTAGGCAATTTTATGGTCTACCTAGGTTCTAATGTTGAAATTAAACTTGCCAAGCCAACAACTGTTATAATATGATCTATTCATTCTAAAATAACATTCAAAAATATGAAAGAAAATTAGTATAAAAGTACCACCACTCAGTTAGAGCCGAATTCTACAAACTGAAACTGATACCGATACTACTGGGTGTTCAGTAAGAAAGTTAACAAATTGGCTGTGAAATCTTGAGAGAAGAAGATAGAGTTCTCCCTCCCTATGTTCTTCATATAAAACATTGAGGCTGATAATGTAGTAGAAATAAAAAACTTATCAGCTGAGCAGAATTTTTTTTTTTTTCTAGAAGGACTAAAAGTACTTCATTTGTTTTCTCCATACGCACACCTAAAGTGGGCTTTCTAATCCTGAGACAAAAAAACTAGCAAAAAGGTCCTGGGCAGTAAAAGTACAGTCAAAAATCACCGCTACTGTCATGGTGGCGCATATATAAACGATTTTCATTCACCAAAATTATTTGAACACTAGACGATACCAGATAGACCGATCTGAGTGTATTGCCATCTTTACATTCTTATTGAAAACACAAAGGATAGGATTACTCTTAGAGCGCTCAAGAGCACCACCCTAAACCTTTATTAGTCGAAATCGCCTAAGTAGGTTCTCGAATTCTGTTCATGTCAAATGTCATTGGTTGTTAAACGTCATGCGCGTCACCATATTTATTTGTCAATGTGACTTTTATTAATTTTAGTATTGATAATAATGCTACAAATTTTTAGTTTACCTTAATTTACCTAAACCACCTAAACCATTGGCTATGGTTTAATACCATTAAAACCATTGAATATTGAAAACCACCGTTCTAACACATTCTATTTATTTTACAAATATATACACCACTAATTGGGTAAGTACCTAGACCCGCTTAAAGAGGATGAGAGAAAATTGCAAAACTGAATCACTCTGAAATAGACTTCTTATTTCCTGCATGCTTGAAAAAAAAAATAGTACACTGTGTTTAATGGTTGAAATTTTGAGCTTTATTCCATCCCTAAATTGCCAGTTCTAAGTTTATCAGCTGTTGGTTTACAAGTGACAAGTGATTTTTAAAAATAATGACTTTGACGTGTGTGTGTGAAGTTTGATAATAATTTGTGGTTTAAAGAGATTTGCAATGATCATCAAGTTTTCTTTTTGTATAAAAGCATTTTACTATTTTTTGTGAGTACAAAGCCATTTCACCTTTGTTAATAAAATTAATACAGTCCACACAAAACAAAGAAGTCTATTTCATCTTCTTTTTCCCAATTTGAACCAGCAATTTCAATTTTCAACATATTTTGGTCCTTGCGATCGCGGATACGTTCAGTAAGTAATGGAGAACGTGCAGTTTTGGAGGGAAAAGTGATCCTCTTCAAGCAATTTGTGGTGCTGCAAGCCTTTGGAGTTCCAGATAGCCAAGCAGAAATCAGGCAGGTATCCATTACATTCCTATTCCTAACTAAGCTGTACCTATTTAACAGTTTAACTTGGCCTGAGGTACCCTCCATTTTGGGGCAAAGTTCAATTTAAAGTTTTGCAAATTTAAAGGCAATTATTGAACAATTTATAGTTGCCTAGTTATCACATTAAGATGAATACTGACATACCTGATTCAGCTCCACAAGATATAAATTTGTTGATTCGGATTAGGGGTAGTATTAAACAAAAATTAACAATTTTAGACCAATTTATTGATCCAATTAAAACAGCATTGCCTGATAAAAAACCAAATCTGAATGATATTTGCTTGAGGCATAAAATTAGTACTGCTTTGTTGGGTGAGTTTGATAAGGTGCAGTCTATGATAGAAGGGATTTGTAGTGAGAAGGATTTAGAATTGCATTTTGAGGAAAGAGAAAAACTTGAGGAAAGATATTATAGGGCACAAGATTTTTTGTCTCAGTATTTAAGCAATCATGATACCCAGTCGAATTATGGCTCTATTCATGATAGCCGTCGTAGTAGCCTACCTGGTGATGTGCATCATGGTCAAGACAATGTAATTCATCAAAATGGTTCTCAATTTCATCCATTGCAAAATGTACTTTTGCCAAAACTCAAGTTGCCAACATTTTCGGGTGGCTATGACCAGTGGTTAAACTTCAAACAGAATTTTTCATCCATAATCATTAACAATGCGAATTTGAATGATTCTCAAAAATTTCAACTTTTAAAGGCGTCTCTGGACGGTTAGGCCTCTTTCACACGGACGTTTTAAAATCGACCGGCAAAATATCGCTCGGTAAAAAAACGACCAAAATATTCTATTGCATTACTCTATATAGGACCTTTCAGACAAGAGCGGCGACGGCAAAAAAACGATCGGTTGCCGTCGAAGTTCCAAACTCGAGCGGCGACACAGCGGTCACCGGTCGGTGTTTTCGACGGTCGGTTTACTATAATGCAAGGAAAGTAATGTAGGCTTTCACACGAACGTCGATTTTGATTCTTAAACAACCAAATTCCAGGGCCCACTCTAGTAACGGCCTATTTCTTCCTGTGTTAAAATGGATTTATTTACACTGTTCTGACAGCTTTTTTTCTGGTGGTATGGCCGGACCGCATGTTAGGGTCCTCTTTTTTTAATGTGTTATCGTAATTCATTTAATAAAAAATCAAAAGAATCTATCGACATTCAAAAATAATTGAAAAATTTACTTTCGTCCTCTCTTAATTTGGGAAATGAATGTGTAGAACAATCCCATAGATGTCCTTACTTCTAATATTCGATGAATACAGGACATCCTCCTTAACTTTTTATTTTTCCTCCGTCTATATAATAAATACGCACTAACAATTTTTTTCATTTTACCCATTACGGCCCTTTGATTTATTCGTTTCGAATTCTCACCGTCGAATGATTTGCCGTTGTGTGTGAAAGAGACAACGGTCGTTTTTTTACCGAGCGATATTTTGCCGGTCGGTTTTAAAACGTCCGTCTGAAAGAGGCCTTATGCAGCCAGATTTGTTGAAGGTTTGGATGGAGAGGCATTTTTTTCTAATTTTGTCATATAAAGTGGCACTTTTCAATACTGATGACAGTGAAGTAACGTCCTACTTTTCGTAACTAGTTACGAAAAGTAAAATCTTTCGTAACTGGTGATGAAAAGTTTGTTTCACCACCAGTTGCAGGTTTCGGTTGCACACCGTTGCTATAGTTTTACGGTATTAAGTAGATACAAAGTGGTTTAAAAGTAAATATTGAAGTTTAATAATAACAACTCTCTCTCTATAAGTAGGCATTTGTAGTCAAAATTAGAAAAAATCTTGTATGAAACACATGACGAAAAGCCTTTTTTGTGTATCTCATTCAAATTGCGGGAACTCGCTGCACTCGCCCTGCAAACATTCATTTGTTACACAAAATCGGACTTTTCGTAACTGGTTACATAAATAGCTATTTTGTTGGAAACTCATTTTCAACAGTTATTAACAATTTCAAATATATCAAAAGAAAATCTTGCACAATACAATCTACTTTTAGACAATGTCACCAGACATTTAAATGCCATTAATGCTTTGGGGCTTGATTCACAAACTCTTTTTGACTTTACTATAATTTATTTAGTTACTAATAAGCTTGACAAATCCACTTTACGTGAGTGGAAAGAGTTAGAGTATGATGCTGATCTATCAACTTTAAATGAGTTTTTAGATTTTGTAAAGAACAAAGTGGATCCTTTGCAATCATTAGAACAAGCCCATTTAAACAAACAGGATTCCAATTCGTTTGATCCTAAGCGCAATTTGAAAAAAACCTTTAAGCATCCCTCAATATAACTTGTTTGGTGGTGTTAAGCCAACTACAGTGAAATGTAATTTTTGCAAGAAGCCTCACGCTATTTATAAGTGTCCTGACTTTTTATCATTATCGATACAAGATAGATGTGATAATGTGGCACGTCTACAGCTTTGCAGGAATTGCTTACGCACTGGACATGATGTTGACAAATGTCTATTTGGCTCATGTCGAGTCTGTCAGCATAAGTTTGGATAAGTGATAAAGCATAATACTTTATTACATGTGGATAAAAATATCCTCCATCTTTGAACATGGTTGTGAGGCCAGCAGCAGGTAACATGTATGAGGTTCTTTTGTCAACAGTAAAATGTATGGTGCAAGATTCTTCGGGCAAATTTTTTACATGTAGGGCATTGCTTGATTCTGGTGCACAATCCAATTTAATTACAGAAAAATTCTTTAACAAATCAGATATAAAATGTTCTAATGTTGATCTATCAATCATAGGCATCAATCAAGTGGTGTCTAAGCTTAAGAAAAAATGTGACATTACAGTTTTTTCTACTAATTTACAATTTAGTTGCACAATTTCTTGTTCGGTTACTTCACTTATCACAAGTAATATTCCATTAAGCTCTTTTAATGTGGCTAAATTAAACATCCCACCTTCTATTCAATTGGCTGACCCTAATTTTCACATTTCCAGTGAGATTGATTTGCTAATAGGAGCTGGCCAATTTTGGAATTTGATTTTGCAAGGTAAGGTGCGCTTAGGTCCTAATTTTCCTGATTTACAACTTACTAAATTTGGCTATACAGGGTGTCCAGTTTAAAATGTTGTAGATGGGAATATTGGAAACCGTTGGAGATACAAGGTCGGTTAAATGGAAGAAAAGTTGCGTTATGGTCTGCTTAAAAATAATCCGAGTCAATGATATTTTAAATCGATATCGTTCCGGTAATACAGGGTGAAAACCAAAATAGTGCATTTTCGAAAAACCCTAATAGTTTACTTATTACAAGAGCTATGGTCTTGAAAATTTCAGATTAGGGGTAAGAGGATATGGTGGTTCCGAAAATTCGTCTAGGCCTATGTTGTGCGCGGCCATTGTCAAATTTCATTTTTCTTATAGACGCCATATTGAATTTTTGCACTTTTAAAATCCTCGCAAAAAATGCTCTTCTACCATGTATAACGTCTTTATGTGCGGCCAAGAAAAATTCGTAAAAATAACAAAATTAAGATTTCATCGTAGGAGGCTTGGATATTCCTATTAAAGTACTTCCTGTAAATGAACAGCAACTTCACTTTAAATAGGAGAAGTTAGGTGTAGATTTATTAAGCTTGGTATTTTGCCAAGTTTACTAGTAAAAATATTCAAAAACTGTACAAATCAGAACTAAATACCTTTATTCATACGACGAATAATTAAAACAAAGAAACGAAATTACCTATTTTAGATTTAAATTAAGTGTTCAAATAAACGACCATTCTCTCGCGTGCACAACATAGCTCGTCCCAGGACCTCTTCGCAGCCTTTTTTACTATTTGCGGAGTAAGTTCGTTAACAGCTTCTGTTAACAACTAGCCTAAGTTCCTATACGGTTTCGTAAGACCTACAATACTTGATTCTTCATATGACCCCATACAAAAAAATCGAACGGTGTTAAATCAGGGGACCTTGCAGGCCATGCAATTTGTCCCAGGTTGCCTGTCCACTTATCGTCAAATTCAGAATTCCGATAGTTTGCAATAATCCGCTCATTATGATGTACCTAGAGCACCGTCCTGCTGAAAAAAACATGTTCTGTATGGTGGCTAGTGGAAGTCTCATTATTTCTTCTGCTACGTTAAGAACTTTGCAAAATGTTCAAATATCTCTCGAAGCTTAAGTTCTCATTAAAAAAGTACGGCCCAATCAGATGTATGTCCACAACTCCTAGCCACACATTAAATCCCCATCTAATTGCCGTGGATTTGCATAGGACCAGTAAACAGTGTTCTTATGAATAAATAGTCCTCAGTTGATAAATCGGCTCTCATCAGACCAGAGGACTTTCAAGGTAAAATTAGGTATTTTTAGTTTTTTGAATAAACCATTGACAAAAGTTCCATTCATCTAATATGATCACCATTCTGGAGCCCCTGTCTGGGATGCTCACGATAGGCATGATATTTATGACGCTTTAAAATGGCATTCGCCGTTGACCGAGCAACGCCTGTTGTATCTTCAATTTGACGCAAAGAGGTATGAGGTGTTTCGACCACGCTTAGCAAAACCAAATTTTCTTTATCTTCGTCTGGTGGTCTGTCAGCTTGTGGTCTTTCTGGGTATTTATTAAAATACATTTCTTCAGCATTCGCATTATTTCTGCGACATAGAATAAAACACTGCAACATCTCATATTTCTCACTATTTGAAACGTTATTCATTTTAAAATTCCCAATTTTTTTAACCGCAGACTCTTAATACTGTCAAAAAAGACTATGCTCTGACAGTTGGATAATAAAAAATGACAAATCTAAGCACATTATGCCAAAATTTTAATAGGAATATCCAAGCCACCTACGATGAAATCTTAATTTTGTTACTTTTACGTATTTTTCTTGGCCGAACATAAAGATGTTATACATCGTTAAAGAGCATTTTGTTCGGGGATTTTAAAACTGCAAGAATTCAATATGGCGTCCATAAGAAAAACGAAATTTGACAACGGCCGCGCACAACATAGTAGGCCTAGGCGACTTTTGACCGAATTTTCGGAAATGCACTATTTTGGTTTTCACTCTGTATTACCAGAACGATATCGATTTAAAATATCATTGACTCGGATTATTTTTAAGCAGACCATAACGCAACTTTTCTTCCATTTAACCGACCTTGTATCTCCAACGGTTTCCAATATCCCCATGTACAACATTTTAAACTGGACACCCTGTATAGCCAAATTTAGTAAGTTGTAAATCCTTGTGTGTGTCCTTGTTTGGTAAATTTTCTGGTTTGAATAAACTCAAGCGAGTTACCGCTTTTTGTTTTAGATTTATTAATAACTTGCGCAGCAAGATTGGACATGGAAATGCTCATGTTGGTTGTCTCTCTGTTCAAGAGTTGGACAATGCAAATAAATTTTTGATTAAATTATCACAATCTGAGTGTTTCCAGGCTGAGCTGGATCTGCTTAAAAATAATAAGACATTAGATAAAAAACACAATTTGTCTTCCTTGGTCCCATTTATTGACAAGGATGGTATATTGAGGGTTGGGGGTCGCTTGAGAAATACATATTTATCTTATGACTTTAAACACCCTGTTTTGCTACATTCAAGGCACCCATTTACTGGATTAATTTTTAATCATAAGCATCAACTATTGCTGCATCCTGGACCACAACTTTTATTGGCATCAGTGCGGCAGTACTATTGGCTAATAAATGGTCACAATGCTGCAAAGAAAACGGTTAGGGAACGCCTTATTTGTTTTAAGTTCAATCCTAAAGCCTTTAATAGCCCAATGGCAGACTTACCAGATACACGCCTTAAGCAGAGCTTTCCTTTTAACACAACAGGCATTGATTATGCAGGACCATTTTTTGTTTTAAACAAACCGGGAAGGGGAGGTAGGCTAGAAAAGTGTTATCTGGTGGTATTTGTATGCTTTTGTACCAAAGCAATACATTTAGAGATTGTGTCAAATTTAAGTACAGAACATTTTTTAGCATGTCTCAAGAGGAATTCCTCAAACAATTTATTCAGATAATGGTAGCACATTTGTGGGTGCACCATAATGAGATGAAAGATCTTGGCCATTTTTTAATAAAAAATCAGAATTCTATTGTAGACGGTACTAGTTCAGATGGTATTCATTGGGTTTTTATTCCTCCATATACACCCAACTATGGCGGGCTATGGGAGGCTGCTGTCAAAAGCGCTAAACACCATCTTAAACGAGCAATGATAAATCGTAATGTAACTTTGGTAGAGTTTAACACGTTGACTGTCCAAGTGGAGGGTATTCTAAACTCAAGACCTTTATATTCTCCCTCCAAGGATCCCAATGATCTAGCTCCTATTACCTCTTCCCATTTTATCATTGGACGACCAATTAATCACATTCCTGAACCTGTTCTTGAAGAAGCAAGACCAAACCGATTGAGTCGACTACAACATGTATAAAAATTGTGCCAGCAGTTTTGGAACCAATTTTCGCAACACTCTGTTTCGCAACTCCATCACCAGTACAAGTGGAAGGATACTCCATCTCGAGTATTGGAAGGCGTGTTAGTTTTGGTGAAGAACGACAAACATCCTCCATACAAGTGGCCTTTGGGGAGATTTGGCCCTTATTCCTGGCAGAGATGGCACTCCTAGGACAGCTACAATCCTGACCAGTAATGGGCAGATAACTCGATGTGTGACACTTGTCTCCTTTGCCTCTTCAGGACGAGATTGACATGGAGATTGTAGGAACTTGAAGGAAGTGACACTTATCTGTTTTATGTGAATTTTGAAGGTTCCCTTCAAGGGGGGGGAGTATGTTTAATGGTTGAAGTTTAGAACTTTATTCCATCTCTAAATTGCCAGCTCTAAGTTTATCAGTTGTTGGTTGACAAGTGACAAGTGACTTTTAAAAAGAATGACTTTGACGTGTGTGTGTGAAGTTTGATAATAATTTTTGCTTTAAAGAGATTTGCAATGATCATCCATTTTTCTTTTTGTAAAAAAGAATTTTAATATTTTTTGTGAGTACAAAGCCATTTCACCTTTGTTAATAAAATTACTACAGTCCACACAAAACAAAGAAGTCTATTTCATCTTTTTTCCCCAATTTGAACCAGCAATTTCAATTTTCAACACACTGCGCTGCAAAATTAACGCATAACTTAAATATTTCCTAACTTTTGAGTGGATATTTTCTCAGTCAGTTATCCAATTTCAATAATTCTTCCAATTCAATTTCTTTCATACGGAATTTTTTTAAACTTTTTTTGCTGGAGGCTGTGCAAACAAAATTTCATTGCAAGTTGACAAATCTGTTTATTTTGTCATAAAGGAACTCCATAAAGAGACATAAGAAAATTAAAAACAATATCCTTGAACGTGAAAACAAAATTACCTTATTCTTGGGAAAGCAAAAACATTAAAAACATAGTTAAGAGAAATACAATAAATAATGTGTATTGCCTCTTCTTGCCTGGATTGCCGCAGCACATCTTCTTGGCATGCTTGAAATCAAATTTCTAATCAAGTCTTGATCAACTTGATTCCATATTTCTGTAAGCCTTAATGAAAGTTTATTTAGATTTTCAGGTGGGTGCTTCAACGACCTAACCTGTCGACCTATGTAGTCCCATAAGTGTTCTATGGGGTTTTGGTCAGGACTTCTTGGTGGCCATTCCAAAGTGGTAATTTCGACTCGTTGGAGGTATTTTTGTACTACTCTTGCTACATGTGGCTGTGCATTAACCTGCATAAATAATATTTCTTCCCTTATAAATCGGGCATATGACACCACATGCGGTTCCAAAATGTGTCTTATGTATTGGTCAGCTGTCTGACGTCCGTCCCTTATCACAACTAAATCAGTACGAGCATCTATACTGATGCCACCCCACACCATAACAGATCCACCTCCATAGCTAACAGTTCCGACAATATTACATTGAGCGTATCGCTCGCCGGCACGGCGATACACCCTCCTTCGGCGATCATCACTGAAAAGGCAAAACCTCGACTCGTCTGAAAACATGACAGTTCTCCATTCTCGTTCTCCGCAGTTTTGATCCACCTAAGCAAACTGCAGTAGTTGCCTTCGATGCGTTACTCTTAAGTGAAACATCTTGGACTTTTATTGTCTTTATTGAGCTTTTTACACGACGATTCCACTGCTCGAAACGTCGTGTAAAAAACTCAATAAAGACAATGGAAGTCCAAGATGTTTCACTTAATAGTACCACAGTATAAGGAATAATACATTATATCAGTATCGTCAGTTCGTGTCGGCACTTTTGATATTTCCAAAACTAAAGCGTCCCGTAAAATTTTCTCGAGTAGTTACCAGGGGACAAACACGTGCGATGCACTGCCAAAGCATTGCCAAAACCGGCCGGCGGACGGGGCACGGGGAGGGGAGTTTCAATTTTTCGACCGACTGACGTTACTGATATAACGTATTATTCCTTATACTGTGATAGTACATCATTTTCTACCACCTTTAAACAGAGCTACTCTTAATAAGGGACCAGTTGCAGATCTACGTGGTGTAATGTTGTTTTCTGCCAATCTTCTTCTTACGGTGTTTGACTAATTCTGAAATGGTGTCGCCGAGAAAATTCCTGTTGGAGTGCGGTGCTTGTGGTGAATCGAGTTCGCAACGCTTGTATTCGTAAAAAACGACCATGGTTATTTGTTGTCACCCTTTGTCGGCCCTGACCTATTCTTCTGTCGTTCCTTCCGGTTTCTCGATACCGCACCAGTGCTCTGGAGATCGCCGATTGTAAAACTCCAAATTGTAGGGCCACCTGAATTTATGAGTAACCTACTTCCACCAGTGCTAAAGCAGCAGTATATTCTTCTTTGGTGAGATTTATGGTAACACGTACGTTTCGAGCTATTTTCAATGGTAATTTTAATGGAACTGACATACGTGACAAAATAAACAGGGCTGGCAACGTGACCGGTTATAAAAAACTGAATATCTCTCGAAAGGCTCAAGATAAAAAGACGATTAAAGATCCAAATTACTCAGAAGACATGGGGCAATAACACCGTATATTTATTTTCTCCCTGATCTACCCGATTTCGCCGGCAGAATGACTTTAACTCTGACCAAGAAAACATAATACCGTTGAAACACCCTGTACAATACGTTTGTTACATTTTTTTGCTTATCTCATAATTTAGATTTTATCCAAGAACAGAGCTACAATTCAGTAAAAAATTTATTCAAATCGCATTGAGAAAATATCCACAGTCAAAAGTTAGGAAATATTTAAGTTATGCGTTAATTTTGCCGCGTAGTGTATATGTAATTCGGAGTAAAAGGTCTTTTTGTGCTTCGCCCCAGCACGAAAAGACCCACTTTTACTCCTAGTGACATAATCTATTATTTTTCTATGCATCTTCCGATGAGGTACTGTCACTTTCACTATCTGGATTTTCTGATATAATCAAAGGTTCGATAAGTTGGTCTACTATCTCATCCAGTCTGCACATTTTTTCCTCCACTTTTATTACATGATTAATACAATTTTCCCAATGTGTAGCACTTACATTGTCTATAGCATGTACTAAAATCTTCTTGACATCAGCCAGCTTAAATACTTTATTTTTGGCAGCCACTTGTTTTTTCACTTGAGCTCAGATGGGTTCAATGGGATTTAATTCACCTGGATAAGGTGGCAACCGCAAAACAGTTTTGTGGTGTTCCTTTCCGATCTGATCAATTTTATACAAATGGTATTTTTCTTAAAGTTTCCGAATTAAATGCAAAAGTTCAGGCCTATGCATGCATTCTTCAAACTTGATGTTCTTTGAATGTAACTACTCTTGCATCGCAGATTTCCTTGAAGAAGTCGTTGGTATTGCTTCAGTTCTTCTGCTATGGTAGGGAGCATTATTAATTATACTGTCGGAAGCCATCATTGCACATTCACCCAAGACACTGGTTCGCCATCATGTCACTGAACTACCACCTTACATCATCAGGCTAATAAAAGCAAAAAGAAGAATGTATCGGGAACTCGGATTCTATTTAATCATTTCATGTTTATGACACATGATTGACATTATTTATAAAGGTTTTTCTCGTTGTTAAACCAAGTCTTTTCTCGGATCCTTTTTTTTTTATTAAGTAAGTCCTGTTTTCTTAAATAAGTCCATTTTACAACAATAACATTTAAAGTGCACTTTTGCAGCAGGACGTACTAAATGTTTCACGGTCAATTCTTCTAAATATCCTCTGTTTTGTAATGGATAATTGGGGAGTTGCTAAGAAAGTTTACAAAATCACTTCAAAAGCAATAAATACCTTCATGACTATTGTTTCCACTGGTATCTAACGGATGTAGAACTCAATTTTAGCACATGAATAAGTTCCTGTGATCTTTCTGCACTAATTCTGCATGGTTCTTTCAATAAAAAACTTCAAGTGTACTTTGGTACTTTCGGACTTTTTCGAAAATATAGTATATTTATCTATATTCTTCATTATATATATATTTTTTATTATCGTGTATCTAAAAATAAATTTTATTTTTTTTTTATAAAAATTGTGCAAACGAAAAATGTAACTAAAATTACATCACCTTATTGTCCGTTCTGTATAATTTCTCCTGCAAAACTTACCTTCTTTAAACATAGTACGTAATTTAGTGTAGGGCAGATCTACTCAAATTCGCTTCTTTCGAAGAAATCCGTTGGAGCATTTCAGGATCATTTTAGATTTCTCTCAAACTTGGTGCAAAAATCAAGTGTTGCAAAGCGATTGGCTAGCAGTTTATCTGTCATATGATATAATTATTTATAATAGTTTTGTTGTATATTCACATAAACTGCGCGTCACGGTAAGAGCAACACTGTTTATGTAAGTTTTGTAATTTCTAAACGGAAAAATATATTAAAATGCAGTTTCCACCGACTTTGTTTCGGGAAGAAAACGTGATTGCTAGAGAGGCTTTTGGGGGTGGTAGTGTGACTGTACGGGGGGGGGGGGGGGGGGGGAGGGTGTGTAATGAGAAAGCTAAGACAGAACTCGTGTTGATGAGAGAGAATATGACTGATAAAATATAGGGGATGAAGAATGCATCACAAATATTGTTATCCATATTCCATTTACCCATAATTTCGGTAATGTTTTTATCCTCATTGATGATAACGCGCGTCCTCATAGAGCAAGAATCGCTACCAATATTTTGAGGGATAACAATATTTATCGTATGGAATTGCCGGGACCAAATCCCGACATGAATGTAATTGAGCATATATGGAGTCACATGAAACGAAAACTGAATGAAAGGGGAAAATAATTTTGGAACATTAATGAATTGGCGAATACGATGCAGGAAGAGTGGGAAGCTCTTCCTTGTAATCTTCTTGCAGTTTTGGTAGACCGCATGCCAAGGAGAGTGGCGGAGGTACGTCGAGTTCGCGGCGGACCAACGAAGTATTAATCTTCTTACTTACGGTAAATTTGATGTACTCTGTATAAAAAACAAAACAAAAATCAATTTTTTATATATTTCTGTTTGTCTATATAAACGTTAGAAAATTTTACAAATGTCTCTTTAAGAGAGCAATTCAAAAGCATCAAAATTAAATAAATAACATTTTTCTACAAACGTCAAATAATGACGCATTTTACGCTTTCATTAGACAAACGAAAACCTAACCATTTTTGAGGGTCAGAATGTGAGTTTACTTTTCTCGCGTTGCCAAGGACAGCAAGCGAAAAAGATTTTTTCGCTTGCTGTCAATAGCAACTAGCACCACTCAACCAATTATTAAAAACGTCATTGTCACTTTGATTTAAATTTTCAGATTGTGTCTTCAGTTATGCTCAGTTGCGATTCACATTATTTGAAATTGATCGTTTGCAGAAAAAATGTTGTATGCATTACGAGCAAAAAGTTACTTTTTTGCTCTCGAGTGATTTGCCTCTTGGAGTCGGTGGAAACTGCATTTTAATATCTTTTCCCGTTTAGAAATTACGATACTTTAAAAATTACTCAAAAAAATACAGTGTTCCGGTTAGGGTGACGCGCAGTTTATTTGGTGAATTTTTCGGAAAGTTTTGTGGGTTTTTGAAATTCCAGATGATTTAATATTTATAAAGTGACAGCTGTCAGACGGCTGTGTACCAACTGCAAATATGAAAAGGTAATACTGAAAATTTCTGATATCGATTTTAACCACTCAGTTTTTGAGAGGAAATGCCCTTGTTATTTGAAAGAGAAGGAAAATGCCAAAATGCAAACCTGCCCTAAATAGTGTTGCGAACTAAGGGTTCATAAATTCCAGTGCAACGATTTAATACGAAAACACTATTTATTTATTCCACAAATACACTCGACTACTAAATAACTCAGTACTTAACACTTTATAGCCTTCTATTATCGCTTCGTAACTTTAACTAAATACGACTACTCTCCTGCGCGCTCTATACGCTTTTTATATACAATCCTAAAATTATAGAAAAACCTAGAAAGTTCTTTATAAGAATTCTTGAATAATCTCACATAAAAAAAAACGGTTGTAAACAACTGCCTTCTAGATTAAGCCAGACGAGCAATAAATCACTCGTGTCAGCCATGACGCAGCGCGGATAGGTCGCGAAGCTCCACCAACCAACACGCTCCCATGCGTTGCCCCGCCTCCCATGCGGCGTTGCTGCGAATCGTAACATTGCCCTCCTAAGGCTGTTCGTCCCGAACAGATAGAGTTCCATGGTATCGTGCTAATCGATCCAAATGAACGACCTTCATCTTTGACCTAGGGGTCCGCTGGATCCTATACACCACATCATTAATCTTCTTTATAATTGTATAAGGTCCTTCCCAATTTTGGCTAAGTTTGGGCGACTTCCCCACCTTTCTCCGCGGATTGTATAGCCACACCAAATCACCATCCTGGAAGCCGCGGGAGTTAGCTAGTAAGTCATATCTTGCTTTGGCTCGATCACTGGATATCCGTAGTTTATTCCTGACTTGTTCATGAACATTGTTCAGCCTCTCCTTAAGCTCCTCCACAAAATTCTCAGAGCTGAACGACTCTTTTTCTGGTGTCCCATACATCAAATCCACAGGAAGCCTCATTTCCCTTCCGAACATTACTCTTGCCGGAGTATAACCAGTGGCTTCATGCGTAGAGCCTCGATATGCCATTAACATGAGAGGTAGATGTTGGTCCCAATCACGCTGATGATCTGCCACCATTTTAGACAAGTAATGTTCCATGGTCCGATTAAATCTCTCTACCATCCCATCCGACTGTGGATGCAAAGGAGTTGTCCTGGTCTTGCGAATTCCGAGAAGTTCCATGACCTTCTGGAAAACAGCCGATTCAAAATTTCGGCCCTGATCAGAATGAAGTTCGAGAGGGACTCCGAATCTGCAGAACATTTCATTTACTAGCACCGTTGCTACAGTCGTTGCTTCTTGATTAGGCAGGGCGTATGCTTCAGGCCATTTAGTGAAGTAATCCATGGCGACCAAGATGTATTTATTGCCCGACTCTGTCTGAGGAAACGGTCCCGCGACATCAATTGCTACCCTCTCGAATGGAGCACCTACAGTGTACTGCACCATTCGGCCGCGTGATCTTGTTCGAGGTCCTTTTGAGCCACAACAAACTTCGCACTTGCGGCACCAAGATTCGACGTCTTCAGGATAATTCACCCAGTAGAACCGCTCTTTAATTTTGGCCAAGGTTTTATTGACCCCAAAATGACCTCCACTGGTTCCGTCGTGCATTTCCTGTAGTACGTCCGATTTTCTGCTACCAGGAACAACCAACTGACTGACTACGGTCTTGCCATCCGGACTCTCCCACGCTCTCTTCAGTAGTCCATTTTCTATTTTAAGAGAGTGCCACTGGGCCCATAGCGCCTTTAGGTTTGGACTTTTACCAGCAATTTCTTGCCATTCTGGTCTCTTGTCGTCAGTCTTTGCAGAGAGGATGGGTCCAATATCTGGATCATTCATTTGTTCTTCTCGAAGGGTCTGTGTGGTCCAGCCATCGTTTATTTCCACCGACGTTCTCCGTACAGAAGGAAGTCCCTCACGCTGCTCAGTTCTTTGACAATGCCGACAATCTTCTTTACATGGCCGTCTAGACAATGCATCGGCATTTCCGTGAGACCTTCCTGGTCGATGTTCAATTTGGAAATCGTACTGCTGCAGGCGCTCTATCCATCTGGCTATTTGACCTTCAGAGTTTTTCATCTGTAATAACCATTTCAAGGCTCCATGGTCAGTTCTAATCAGGAACCTTTTTCCATATAAGTAGCGATGGTAATGTTCGACTGCTTTAACGATGGCCAACAGCTCCTTTCTAGTGACGCAATAGTTTCTTTCTGGCTTACTTAAAGTCTTACTGTAGTACTCAATGACCTTCTCTTGCCCGTTTTGCCTTTGAGAAAGTACTGCACCTAGACCACAGTTACTTGCATCCGTGTCCAGAATAAACAGTCCGTCCTTTATAGGGTAAGCCAAGATTGGACTAGAACAGAGGGCAGCTTTAAGCCTTGCAAACGCCTGACTGCAATCATGGTTCCACAAGAACGGTGTTTTCTTTTCTGTTAATTTGTGCAACGGTTTTGCGATGTCGGCGAATCCCTCTACAAATCTCCTGTAGTAAGCACATAGTCCCAAAAAACTCCTTACTTCGTGTTTGTCTCGGGGAACTGGCCAATCTTTAATGGCAGATATTTTACTTTGGCTAGTTTTAATGCCTTGTTCTGAGATGGTATGCCCCAAGTACTCGACTTGCTTTTGGAATAAGCTGCATTTCTTGTAGTTTAACTTCAGGTGAGCATTACGTAACTTGCTGAAGATTTCTCTTAAATTTTTCAAATGCTCGTCAAAATTACGTCCCATGACAATTATGTCATCCAAGTATACCAGGCAAGTTTTCCAAGTCAGCCCCCTCAAAACAAGTTCCATTAGTCGCTCGAAAGTTGATGGAGCATTGCACAATCCAAAAGGCAAAGCAGTGAACTGGTATAGCCCAGAACCAGTAGAAAATGCAGTCTTCTGTTTGTCTTCGGGAGCAATCTTTACTTGCCAATACCCACTTTTTAAATCTAGAGTGGAAAACCACTTTGATCCCGATAAAGTTGCTAAGGTGTCGTCTATACGTGGCAATGGGTAGCTGTCCTTCTTGGCCACGTCATTAAGTTTCCTGTAGTCAACACAGAACCGCGTTGAACCATCTTTCTTCTTAACAAGAACCACAGGCGACGACCATGGACTAGATGATTCTTCTATGACGCCCTCCTTTAACATTTCATTCAGCAAACTGTTAACTTCTTGTTGTTTAGCCAGAGGGACCCTTCGTGGGTGTTGTCGTATTGGCTGGGCATCTCCTGTGTTGATCTTATGGACAACTAAATCAGTTTGACTGTCGTTGCTCTTGAAGTTGAACATATCAGATTCATCCATAGCAAATTTTATGGCAGATTGAAGTTGTTCCCTTGACAGATGACTCCAATGTCGTTTGAAAGCATCAATAACCTCTGGGGAAGCTTGGTTAGAAGATTTAACTTTGGATGTCTCTGCTTCGACACAATTGCATACCCATTGCACAGGCTCATAATTGGCAAGAACTGTTCCTTCTTTGAGCCTGATGGTCTTTTCTCCAATATTTGCAACTCGTACTGGCATAGTCTTCTTCGTGTCGGTCAAAGTTCGGGCTACCATGATTTCAGTCGTCAAATCCAGGTTAGGTTCTATAAGTCCTATGGACCACCCAGGATCATTTTCAGAAGTCACTGTGATAATTTGTTCTGAATTTGGAGGAATTTTCACATCTTCCACCACCAGTAGACGGACACTAGTTTCCACATTTCCATTGGTCAATGCAAACTCCTCATCTCCAAATGTGAGAATATTCCGTTTGTGATCATAGGAGAATCCATGTTTCCTGATGAGATCCATTCCCATAATAAACTCGTCTTTGATCCTGGCAACCAACACTTTATGCCGAACTTCGAGTCTTTCTCCAATAATGATGGTGACATCGGCTTCTCCGTCTATAGGGCAAGACTCTCCAGTGACTGATTTTAACATAATAGGATTGGGCAATGGTTGTATGGTATATCCGACAAGTTTATCTGGCCTTACAATGGTCACATCTGCTCCTGTATCGATGGTAATCTGGATTTTCTGTCCCTTAATGCGTCCGGCCACTGTAAGACTTGCCGTGCCACCCAAATTATTGACTTTAAAGATCCTGGGGGTCTTAACGGGCCCGGTCAATTGCCCCCTTGCATTGACCGGAATTAGTTTTCCTGGGACCTAGGGCGTTCTTGGTCGCCGCTCGGTCTTCTAAACGACGGCGACGGACTTCTTGCCCTATTACGGCAGTTACTCTTGATGTGACCCAGTCTGCCGCAGTTAAAACATTTTATGCCCCGATTGTCTGTTGATCGAGGCGTCCTTCCCAACAGGGCTTGTTTATTGACTGCCATATCAAAAAAAGCAGAACGCAGGCTTTTCACAAATAGATTTTGGAAATAGCGCAGATCTGGTTGAAAATAACTTCAATAATTTTTATCGTGATAGTCTTATTGACATTTCTAATAGTATAGAAGATAAACCGTGGAAAAACATGATTCCGGAAGTTGAAACATGTCATCTTGATGGGTTTAAAGACTTAGATATTACGCAGCTTTAAAAAATAGTCTTTTCCCTAAAGAATAAAGGAACTAGCGACAAATCAATAAATGTTCAGCTGGTGAAAGACTTGTTTTGTGTGATTGGTTACCCGTTGCCAAACCTCATAAATACATCATTGAATACAAGGAAAGTGCCAGAAGACCTAAAAATTAGCATCATTATGCCAATACCCAAAAATGAGACACCTCAAACGCCAGCTGACTACAGACCCATAAATCTTTTGGACGTAATAGATAAAATACTGGAGGTTGTTGTTTGCTAGGCAACTTAGGGAATACTTTGAAACGCGTAAACTTCTAGTTTGCGGCCTATCTGTTCAGTATGTGTGTGCAAGCTGGAGAAAAGCTATAAACCAGGGAGATGTAGTGCTTGCAGTTTTCGTCGACTTGAAACGGGCGTTTGAAACAATTGACCGCGGGATTTTGATGAAAAAAACTGAGAAATTATGGTGTTGTCGGGAAAGCATTGGACTGGATTTTGTGGACTAGGACTATTTGGCTAATAGGCATCATAGAACTCTGATACGAGAAAAGACTTCAAACAAAGTGATTAGTAAATATGGTGTACCACAAGGTAGTGTATTAGGACCCCTATTATTTATTATAGTGCTTTTGTTAATCTTTTTGCGGATGACTCCCTGATTTGTGTAATTAGAAAGGAGTATCAGGACATAACCAATACTATGAACTTGGAATTGCAAATATTATATAACTGGCTTTGTCAAAATAGATTAAAACTAAACACATCAAAAGCAACATACATGGTTGTCGGCTCAAGACATAACTGCAAAAAATATCGAGATCTAGGTTTAAACTTGTCCGTGAGTGGCTGCAATATTGAGTTTGTTACTGAAGTTAAATATCTAGGTGTCACACTGGATCCGCAGCTAAGTTTTTCAGTTCACATTGACTACATTTGCAAAAAGTTAGGTAAGAAAATTGGTTTCTTTAGACGTGTCTCCTCTCATCTTTCTTATAGTACCAAGCTACTAATATATAATACAAGTGTCTTGCCTCACTTTACCTATTGTTCCTCATGGTTAATATCATGTACACAGAGACATATTACCAGGCTTCAGAGACATAACAGAACAGGGCTATGCTTGTGATTCTTGGTTGTAACATTTATACCCCTGTTAAAATCATTTTAAATGCATTGGGTGAGAGAGGGTAACAGAGTATTGAGAGGGCAAATCTTCAAATAATTTATAAAATAGAGCATGGCTGTTGCCTCAATACCTAAAAAGTTTTATAGAACTCAGATAAAATTTACATAATTACGATGAAATATCTAGTTCAGATTACAACATTGCCTTAGTACGGACATCACTTTTGCAAAGGTCATTGTTTTATGTATATGTACAATTCTCTCCCTACTGTTATAAAGTGTTCTAGTAGCCTAATGGAATTTAACTATAAAGTTTTCAATTATTTAAAAAATAAATTGGACTTAAGGTTAGGATAAGATTAGAATTTAAAAACTTGTATTATCTTTAAAAACTTTTTATCATTGCATATTGTTCTATACTAGCCAGGTGCTAAATAAACAACAATTATTAGAATAATGCTGATTGGTCATATTATATCTTATTCAGATAAAATTATCTACAACTTTCGAGTGTACGTATTTTTTTAACTAATAACTCAGCTAGATCGATTTAAAGCAACTTACCTAAGTAAGATAGGCTAATCAGATAAATTATGCAACACTCACAGCTGTCAGCAAAAAATGTAGCCCAGTTTTTTTAGGGCAACTTGTCATCGCACTTTATTTAACTAACTTGTGTATGCTTTTTCTAAACCCATTTTTTCAGAGTCTGAATTTTTATTCAATTAAATTTAGAAATTGATGTTTCCCTTACTGGTAGTTGTATGCCCCAAATTTGATTTTTTTATACCTAATAGTGCCTAAAATTTGGTCCAATACATATATAAGGAAAGGTTGTACAACACCCTGTATCTTTGTAGTTGAGGATTATTGATCTACTAGAGATGAGTGATATGAGACAAACTAAAGGTCCTACATATGCTGTTAAAATATGTACAGTTACTAATGAATCACGCTGTTTACGTCAAACTTCTATAAGGCTTTTCATTACGTTTTTCAGCACAGACAGGTGTCCATGGAAATCTGACAGATAACCCACTGTATAAAATTTTAATGGTGTCGGTATTTTTGGTTATATTTTCAAAATTTAAAGGCTAGAAAATACTGTCGTTATCAAAAATGTTGCTACCAGAACTTACTAAAAATAAATGCTTCAAGCAGAATAAATAAAACTATATACAACATAATGTGTTAAAAGAAAGTTTGATAATCGTGAAGATTAAGTTACAAACCTTTTAAAATTAGTTTGTTATTAATATTTTTTGTACTTTCTTCTAACCTGAACATTTTAGTGAAAAGGAATTCTAAAACTGTGTCATTGAAATAAAGAACAAAAATCTATATTGTTTTCTTAGAAAACCATGATACGCTATCCAATCGTAAACTACTTAGCTATTCCAGATCTGAATTACTACAAATATCAGATATTTATAAGAACTATACACATTCGAAAAACTCTGGCCTGTGTTCTTTGTAATGGTTATAGCACTATATAATTTGGTTTTTTATTTTGACCGCAATTTTTTGTTGTCATTTGAATAGAAATAATTTAGTTGCTGTCAACTTTTTTTAATAATGCAACGTCGAGAAAATTAATTAGATTAACTCAGTGTCAAACTGATGGGAAAAATTAAGGTAAAACTACATGAAACCATCTTATCAACTTAGGTAAAAATATTATTGGCATTTATAATCACCTGCTTTTAATTTATTGGTTAAAATATTCATAAACTGATTTGTTAACAGTTCATGTATGTCGCGGTTTTGGCGGAAATCTTGCTTTACAATTTTCCTAACATAACCAATAACATTGACACTCTTCAAAAATTATGTAGGAGCAAACTCAGATTTTTATGGCCGCCTATGCCGAAAAACTTGGATCCAAGAAAATTTTCTAGTATGACGAAAAACATTACGAAATTAAATCAACTACTTTAGTCAATTAAAAACTTAACACAGGGCAGAATTTTGATTTCTAGAAAGTATCTGTATTAGATATCCATCCTATTTATAAAAAGAGTTATCTTGAAAATCATCAAAATATCAAAACAGCGTAAACCTATGTCAGACAGAAGAATTAATAAACACTTCAACTTAAAGTTCGACACAAGCAACTTTTCGTATCAGTTTCAATCACCTGTAACTTTTTAAGCAATGAATTGTTATAAATATAATTTGCACGGTCTGAACCCTCATTTCCTCTAGATTAAGGAAGCCGATAATTAAAAACAAAAACTAACGTTATCTTTATTATATAGGGTGTGAAATAAAGTGGTGCAAAATTTTGATGTTCTGCCATTTCGCAATAATTTTTTTTCGTATCGTTTTTAGGAAGGAGTAAGCCAACATCCATATCTGATTACCTTTTTGCCAGATGTTTTATTAAAGCACTCCGAATTTTTATACAGAGCTAAACGTAAAATGTGCGAAATTCTGTCTGATTCGGTGCGATGTTTCTGATATGTTTAAATCGTCGTACTTCCGAAACGCGGTGAAGAATCTTAATGAGTTTTTCCTACTTGTTGACACATTTTCCAATTAACCATTATAGTTGATAATCTTGACTAATAATAGCAATAATAAATAAAATCCACTGTCTAGAGGCAAATGGAAATTGAGTAATTCCGTCGCAGATAACGTCACAAAAAAACAATTAAAACTGGAGTATTGAAAAAATTACAGGATGATAGCTGACCATACGCTCTACAACTTTACTCTTAGAAGTTTTTCAATCAATTCAACCTTACATGCGCAAAAAAATAAAAACCGATTTCCCATGTTAATCTCCTATGTCTAGGGTCGTGCTGGACACCCGGTATAAGATTTCATAAAAATATTGATTTCCTGGCTTGATAAAAAAAAAACAAAAAAATATTGCTTTGTATTTCAGACAGGAAGCTGAAACAGATATGTTCACCTTTTTCTTTAAAGTGATGCATAGATTCACTCTTTAAAGTTTGACATTTTTTTTCTGTAGCCTCCTATATGTGTTCGCTTTGGTATCATGGTCCTGATGATGCAATCAACGAATTGCTAAACATTGGCAATGTAAAAAAGGTTCACTTCTGCCTTTTGAGTTTGTTTGATTCCCGATGAAAAAACCACTAAAAAAACCGTTAACAAAATATATAAAAACATGTTAAAAAGCTTGTAGAACTCAAAATTTCAATTATGCACTTTTTCTTTCCATTAAAGTTTTCATTTCTCGACAAAACTCTGACGTAATAGAAAAGAAAAAAGTCTGATTAGTGTTAGTTTTCTGCTGTGTATATTTTCATTCATTGCTGAAGACTCGTCAAAAGTATTTTGTAATATTTGAGGTTCTGGACAACCTTGTATTTATTCTTTGAATCTCTTTTATGATTTGCAAAATATAGCTCTTGGATATCAGCACCATAATAAGTCAAGCGCTAACAATGTTACGATCTTATTTGGTTGAGCAAGGGAACAAACTTTAAAAATCAAGTTTTGCTTTTATCATCTTTCTACAAGTTTAGTACATCATTGATTTTCCAAATGAAACGATCTAATATCGCTTACTGATGTTTGTTTTATTGATTTATTTGCAGGAACCTTCGATTGCTTTAACTGCCACATGGAGAGGTTCTACTTTGACACGCCACTTTGAAGAAAGAAACTGTTGAATAAAATTTTGTTTCTTTTTTTTTGTAAAATAAAGATTCGTTCTGTGGTTGCGTTTTATTGATTCCTGTGTTGATATCATATATATTATGTACACTTTTAACTGTATCAAATAGAAAATTTACCAAAATGTTTGGAGTGTAACTATTGCAGCCCTTGGATGTAAGTGCCGATATGAACAATAGAGCCGACCCACGAAAGAACCAGAATAACGAAGAAAAAGGGATTAATTCAAGAATTAGTGTCATTCCGAAAGTGTGTGACTGAAGCGAGGTGAACTGAGTAACCCTGCGGACGTGAGCACTTGGAGTGAACGAATATATTAAATGGAGAACAAAGGAAAAATCACCCAATAAAACATTGACTAGTGAAAGGTCTTGATAGCTAAAATAAAGATTTAAAAAACTTATTGGTGGAAAAATTAAAACAAATCAAGTAAACGATTATATCAGGCGATCTTCTTAGGTACCGGTTGCGTCAACAGCTCTGCTACTTTTTACCGGCTACTTTTAAGTTTTACTGCCTCCAATATTAATTTCAAAAGATTGCACAGATCTAAACATATTGACATACTCACAACGTGTGTTTTTTTTAAATTGCAAGGAGATTTCATAACAGCGTATGTCTCATAGATGTTAACATTATATAGGTTAAAAACTTTAACAACTATCAATCATCAGGAGCTATTGTTGGGCAAAAATTGATCAGTTTATTGCTTGATATTGCTAATTTGTGTATATTTTTGGGGTAGTTAAAATAGAGAAAGTTAATGAGAACAAATTTTCTAATGTGCTCTTGCTGTGTTGCAATGACTATTGTTACGCTTTTGGGTGATAAATATGTAACTTAGTGCTGTCCTCGCATTTCCCTTTGATAAGCTTAATCAGTTCTTTTGTGGTAGTGATTCAGTTCTAGACGCCATTCCATATTGAGCCCAGATGCTGTTGTGCTTTCTTTTTAAAGAGTGAATTTGAATTGGGAGAATCACATGTTTCTTCAGTAGTGGTACAGTTTTCACTGTCCATGTTCGGCAGCTGATCTGAAATTATGCTATTGTTGTTTTCATTTATTACCTGAGCGAGTCCTTCTGTGATTGTTGTTTTATCACTGTCAATCTCTTGTTTAACTGTTGGCTCCAAACCTTAAAAAAAAAAACATTTTTTTTCAATTTTACTCTACACCTTTTATTGTTAGGTTTGCGTAACTGGGCAAACTAACGAACTGTACAAGTTGGCTGCGCCAGAAAGGCCTTTAGCTCTCTTAGAAACTGTTTCATTTTCTCCTTCGGAATGGAAAGAGACATATTATTCGAATCAAACTGAAATCCCAAGAATGTACAAGGTGGCGCAGAGGAAACGCACGTTTTTCTCTTAAGCATAACATTTTTATTTTCAAGATAATTTTGTTTTAATTACATCTAAGTAATAATTGTGCACTTTAAATTAATGGAAAATAATGTCAGTCATGGTATCGCCCTGCTTCGCGCTCACACAAAATAGTTATTTATGTATTAAGAGCGAAAAGTACAACTTTTTTGCTCGGTGAGTGAAGTTTGCCGCTCGGCGCGAAGCGGAGAGCGGCAATTACTCGAGAGCAAAAAAAGATACTTTTTGCTCGTAATGCATACAACGTTTTTTCTGCAAACGATCAATTTCAAATAATGTGAATTCCAATTGTACATAACTGAAGACACAATCTGAAAATTTAAATCAAAGTGACAATAACGTTTTTAATAATTGGTTGAGTGGTGGTAGTTGCCATTGACAACAAGCGATAAAATCTTTTTCGCTTGCTGTCCTGGGCAACGCGCGAAAAAGTAAACTCACATTCTGATCCTCAAAAAAGGTTAGGCTTACGTTTGTCTAATTAAAGCGTAAAATGCGTAATTATTTAACGTTTGTAGAAAAAATTATATATAAAAAAAAATTCTTCACTCTCCTCACTTTCCTCTTTTCACCAAAAACATTTGAAGCTCGTAACCAGCCCATTGAACCATTTTCAACTGCTTTAATTGCTTCTTTCATTGATAGTTCCAAGATTACCTACTTGTTTTACGAATGTAGTAGCGCGGCATTGCATTTAACTGAAATTAAAACGTTTGAGGTTTATGAAAGTAATTAAGCAAATGAGGGTAATATGACATACTATGTCATTTAACCCCACATAAAGATGTGCCAAGCCTGGCAACTTGCCTGAAATATTGCGTGGCAACTTTTTCCATTTCTTGCCAAAGAATATTAAACGTTTCATCAGACCGTTTATCTTCTATAGTGATTATGACGCTGTTTATTATAGTTCTGCCAAAAAGCGTACTGCGTGCTTTGATGCTTTTTGCTTAATATGTGTATCAAATTAAGAATATCTGTCAGCACATATAAAGTCATCAAAAAATCAGTCGTTTTTATACAGTTTAAAAGACCAACTGGATTTCTGGTTTCCTTTTGCTCGACTTTTTCTCTCAGCAACTGGACAATGGAACTATAATTTTTTTCAGTGTCGCAGTTTTCTGCTTTGCAACTCCACCTGGTGTCACCACAATATAAAGAATAATACATTATACCAGTATCGTCAGCTCGTGTCGGCACTTTTGATATTGCCAAAACTAAAGTGTGCCGCGCCCGGCAATTTTCTCGAGTAGTTACGAGGGGACAAACATGCGATGCACTGCAAAAGCATTGCCAAAACCGGTTTGGTGGCGCACCGGCTGGCGGACGGGGCAAGGGGAAGGGAGTTTCAATTTTTGGACCCACTGACGCTACTGATATAATGTATTATTCCTTATACTGTGATAATACATTATATCAGTATAAGGATATTACTGGTATAATGTATTATTCCTTATACTGTGATAATACATTATATCAGTAGCGTCAGTCTATATCATCTACATTATTCCTTATACTGTGATAATACATTATATCAGTAGCGTCAGTCGGTCGAAAAATTGAAACTCCCCTCCCCTTGCGCCGTCCGCCCGGCCGGTGGACCACCAAACCGGTTTTGGCAATGCATCGCATGTGTTTGTCCCCTCGTAACAACTCGAGAATATTGCCGGGCGCGGCACGCTTTAGTTTTGGAAATATCAAAAGTGCCGACACGAACTGACGATACTGATGTAATGTATTATTCTTTATACTGTGGTGTCACTTACCCTAGTAGCACAAACATGTTTTAAAAATATTTTTTCCAAATATTTCTCAAAATATTGAAACGACAGATTTTTTTATATTTCACAAATATTGTCAGGAAATATTTTTAAATGGTTTACAAAAATATTTTACAAATCTAATGGTTAAAGATGTGAAAAATATTTCTAAACAATATTTGTCAGATATAAAAAGATCTGTCGTTTCAATATTGTAGGAAATATTTGAAAAACCTGTTTTCAAAATATGCTACCATTAGATTTATGTAATATTATTGCCCAACAATGTAAAACTATTACTAAACAATATTTTTGTAAAATATAAGAAAATTGTCATTTCCATATTGTGGGAAATATTTGGAAAATATTTTTACAACATAGGTAGGTATAAAACGTGGCCCAACATTTTTAAACGTCCCAGCGAAATATCTCATAAATTATAAAAAGTACAAAAAAGTGTGTCAAATAAATATTTTGTAACTTTTAAGTGAGACAAAATCGAAGGTAATATCAAATTATATTATAGCAGCGATGGATAAAGAACTAGAAATATTTATCTATCTAACTCGACTTTATTAATCATGATACTCTCGTCCATATACAGTGTGTCCCCGGATAAGTGAAACGACTCTTGTAAAAAGTCAAAAACGTCAATCGATATCTCGAAAGCAGAGTGGAAAACCAGAAAACATAAACTTTTATTCGTAACATTTCAAAACGAATCTGAAAATGCTTAAATTACTGGGTGTTCCATATTTGTAATTTTCATGTTGCTGTTTGTTTCGGATAAAACTGACAACAGACCAATTGTAATAATATTTCTAAAAGATATAGATGCTTTAATATCCTTCCTAACTTAAAAATTATTTATTAAAATTTTTAATGTTAATATTAGATATAAGTATTTCCAACGTACAGTATAAATGTAAACCTTCTCTCTACCTATTGGTCTCGTGGACCGTGTCACTCATAGATAAATGTATTGCAGTTCCTACTGATGAAGATGCCATAGGGCATCGAAACGTCTAACAATTAGAAGTTTGAGGACAGAAAAAAACTCTGTGTTTTTTTTTTGCCTCCTATCACCTAAGGACCATACCCCAAGAACACCCCCAGTATACAGGGTGATTCAAAATTTAGTACAAAGATTTTAAGGGCATATTTGTGGGGTCAAAATAAGACGTTTTTTTCCTATAAACATGGGTCCTAAAATTAACCCCCTTTCCCCTACGTGCGCTGGAAGTTGAGAAAGAAAAATATTTTTTTTTTAATTGTGGCCATATTTGTTCATGAAAATTCTTGAAAATTTGTACATCCTCGTTTATCAACGACCTCTTTTTATTTTATTTCTCATAAATGGCGAAATTTTAATTATTCGCAGTTTTTAAGGACTTACTGTCATTATGATGACGAATCATTTTAGGAAAAAACGTCTTATTTTGACCCCACAAATATGCCCTTAAAATCTTTGTACTGAATTTTTAATCACCCTGTATACAGCAGGGTCCAAGAAAGACGCACGTTTTATACGTCGCAAATATAAGTTTAATAAGTTTACAGGTAATAGATACATATGGCTTAAATAATTTGGTCAGGAATTTTGTACTTCAATATATTATCAAAAACTATCAAATTTAGCAATATATAGAGAATGCTGCATGGAATATTATGTCTAAAATACAACACTACCATCAAAACGTGGTCAAAAAGTGGTTTTCAGTCAAAAAAATTAAATTTCTATAGTACCTATTCTTGATTCACCCTGTATATTAATTCAAAGTAGTTTTAAGGTGCATGCAAGGTGAAAACTGAATCAGTGTGTTCGAACGTTTTTGCTAAAATTCACTGTTTTGGGAGTGTTACGATATATTCTATTATAAATCAGCAGCTTAACCATGAACACTCGACATCGACAGTTTTTTGTTGGTTTTTTCGTTACATATCGATATCGACAGGAATTTGTACTACAAGCAATCGTTTAATCCGAAAATATCGATAAAATCGACTCGTCTCGTTTCGAGTAAAAATATAGGCCGCTTTGTGATGTCGACTGAAATTCTAACCTATAAAACTTTTCTCTTTTTGAATTTGTTTAAACAAGAATTTAACTTTTGCTATCGGAGCTACTAAACTTTCTATGGTGAGTACCTACCTATTAACTAAATTTTTTCCAAAACTCATCACATCTATAAGGAAACTTTAATGGCGTTATAAAAATATACGAAGTTCTAAGATATTAAGGTATATGTTTTTTTTGTAAAGGTGGTTTAAATGCACTAAGTTAAATTATTTACTACAGATTCAAAAATGGAGGCCTCAAAAAGGATGCGAGTAACCCCTAAGCATTGGGATATGTTGTTAAATATCCTTGGGACATACCCAGAAATGGTAACTGGCAAATTTATGTGCCCTAATGCAAAACAGAAATCATCACAATTATGGGAAGAGGCAGCTATTAAGCTTAATGCTTTGGGACTAGGTGAGAAAACTGCTGATAAGTGGAAAATTGCTTTGCAAGATTGGAAGTATAAAACAAAGGCGAAAGCTTCTGAAATAAGGGAATATGAAAAGAAAACTGGTGGTGGACCACCAAGCAAATTAAAATTGAATGAACAAGAAGAACGCCTTATGAACATTATTGGATGGTCTTCAGTAAGTGGTTGTGAAACTGTCCCTGAAAGTGGATTAGGCATGTATAATGAGCCAGTCCAAATGCCAATGGACTCAGATTTACAAGGTTCAATTCTTCTTCCATCTACAGACATGCAAGAATCTGCAGAGTTAAGTGCGGAATACATAACCATCCATGTTGAAGACACATTACAAGATGAAGGCTGCTTAACTGAAATAACTTCTAAGGAAAAATCATCTGAAACATGTGATGTACAAGAAAGTAAAAAGTCAACTGAACCAAATAGAAAGAGAAAAGTTCGCACCGATGATGCAACGCTAGAAGTATTTCAACAAGAAACAATGGCTGTTTTAAAAGAAATTGTCAATGGAATTAAAGCAATAAGCATTGAACTAAAAAGTATCTCAAACTATCTTTCTGTTATAGCTAACAAGACAAATGATCCATTTATATAATAACGTTGTGTATTAGATTACCTATAGTTTTATAATTATTATATGTATATGTAAGGTAAATCCTATGAATACTTTTTTTTGTTATTATGTGTGATAATAATATGGCCAAATAGGAAAGTAAATCATTTACTTTTTGTCAAATGTATTTGTTGACTTTCAGAGAAAAAAGTTCTCATTTTGATTTAGACCTTTTTTACTTAGGTACTATGAGTGCAAAGGTATTTCAAATGCTGAGGCAGTGATAATAAAAGAAATTATAGTTTTTAAATACTGTTAGAGATTATGACTGTTAATAAATGATTTTAAATAATTACATCATTTGTTTTCCACAAACTTAATATACTCTTCCAAAAAGGTAATAATACATATCCTAAAATAAACACCTGTAGTATATTATTTGTAATAATATTTATATATTCCAGATTACAAATAATTTTTATAAATTATGCAAAATATTGCCTAATAATTCTATCCCTTATTCGATTTCCTTCATTGAAAATGAAGTCTCTTTGCACAATATGTGGCACCTGCATATTAACAAGTGCATCCCGAAATGGCTCTACAACTGCTTCATCACCTAGGCACATATTATGTAAAACAGCACAAGAAGTAACAATATTTCCCACTATTTCTGGGGTATATCGTAAAAGCCTTTCACCGTTAATACATCTGAATCGTGTTTTCAAAACTCCATTACACCGCTCAATCGAATTTCTTGCTGCAATGTGTGCTGCTGTGTATTGACCTTCAGGTGTGTTGGGAGGAGCATCTACTATAGGTGTCATTAACCAGGGTTGCAGAGGATATCCTGAGTCTCCTATAAGCCATGAATTTCTATCCCCTGCTTGATAGTTTCTTTCCATTTCCATTTTTATTGCTGAATTCCTCCAAATAAAAGAATCGTGAGTATTTCCTCCATACCTTGGGTTTATGGCAAGAATCTTCAGTTTAGAATCGCATATCTAACAAAAAAATTAAATAGTTTGTTACAAGTGTATCCAACTGGCAAATTTGTAATGTACTTACAATCTGAACATTAATGGAATGGTACCCTTTTCTGTTTATATAATTGTGTTCCTGAGCAGGAGCTAAAATTCTAACATGTGTACAATCAATCGCTCCAATAATTCCTGGAAAATGGTGTTTCATGTAATACTCGTTTTTTATAGCTTGCTTTTCATCATCTCTTGTTGGAAACTGGATGTACATATTCGCAAGGTGATTTGTAAAAATTGCAGATACTTCACGAACACAATTTGAGACTGACTGTTGACTCATTGATGTATTGTGACTTTGACCTATCAGGCGCTGGTAGCTCCCAGTTGCAAAAAAAGACAAGGCTGCAAAAATTCTCAATTCTGGGGATAAAGCATTGACTCGTGCAATGTTCCTCATGTATGGTAGTAACATGATGATTAGCTGACGTACTGATGCCTTTGTAAGCCGGAAACGTCTTCTAAATTCCATTTCATCTAGTTGAAAAGGATTGAAACTCTGCCTTAAATGGACTCTCTCCAAGTTGAATTCTCTCAGCCGCATTAATCTTCTCCTACGTGCCAATACAATATTCATTGGCAGCATCTCGGCTTTCCCTCAATGGGTTCTTTAGTCACTCAAACTGTTTAAACGTCCACAATCCTTTAATTTGACAAGTAAATAAACTATTATGTATTAAAAATACGTACATAACCTCAACTTTACCTCTTCGCGGCAGTTTTGACTGATGGGAAAATTTAAATCTAGTCAATGTTTTTGGTTTTGCAATAATTTTTTGTCGATCGACGAAAATGACCGAACTGCTTGTCGACTTTCGCTAAACGATTTTTTGTGGTTCTAAAAGTCAATCGACTCGAGATGGGCAAACCCGAGATCGTCTTATATGTCGATACCATAACGAGTTTATGTGGTTCGCCTGCAGGACCCTATATACATAAAAATACAATACGTACAGGTGTGCCGGAAAAATTCTGGGACGGTGATATTTCCTCTGAGCACCTAGGCTAGACAACTCGACCCAGAATCAGGGTGGAATCAGGTAACAATATTTCAAATTTTAGATTGTTGTCATACTCAATTGACGTAGGTACCAATAATTAGCTATTGATGAGATTAAAGGTTATATTTTTAGCCTGAAATAATGCTTGTCCCAGAAACAGTCCCTTTTCTGGTCACGACTGTACATACATAATAATTATAGAATCTAGGTACGTACTAGCAGTTTGTATTCCGAATCATTATTTTTGATTCTCTCTTCAAATTCCTTTAGTTGCTGATTCGAGGTGCATGGCAAATTATTAATAAGAAATGCAAGTTCATTATCCTCACATAATGTACTTGTACTGGGTGCAAAATTTGTACATTTCTGCTCCAGCATTTCAAACTTTTTGTAAATTTCATTTAAGTCAGACTTTAGCGCCTTTTGGTTTTTGATAATTTGCAATAACATATCTGTAAAAAATAAGAGGATAATTACATATGAAGATTTACATCTATTAATTTAATATTATTAATTACCTCTGAGAGTGTTACTGATAGATTCATCAATTATTGTTGGTGTAGATTGAGGGGTCGACAGTATTTCTACAAACATAAAAAATGCATTGTACTCAAAAAACAAAATAAAAAAGGTATCACACTTTGATCTATCATTTTGCGTTTATAATAAACTTACGATGATAATCTGGGGATTTTACAGCTTGATTTGGGATCGAGGTGCTTGTGCCTGGAGTTGTGCTTTGAGTTTCAGTAATCATAGAAGACACATCTAAAAAAAATATTAATACTTATACAGGGACATTTAAGATCAGTAACATGGAGGTCTTATGGGTATTTCAAACTATTGGAGTTACGAAATTGGTTAAAGCTGACTTTGACATCTCAAGTTTAATCCAAACATGAAGTTTAAACTCTGGATTTGACGTATGTATATCTCATTCATTTATTATTGGCATCTTGTTACCTTTGGAAGTCTGTTTTTGACATTTTTATCATATCTTCTCAACAGGTGGTGAAAGGAGATAGGTATAAAAAATTAAGGTCTAAAAGGTGACTTGACAGCAAGAAAAAGTGAATGAGATATATATTGCATTGCTTATCTGTTAAAATCTTCTGATAAACCTCAAACTGGAATTTAAACTTAAAATTGTGATTTGATATAACCAATAATATTTAAATTCCATCTATTGTGATTTGTTTCCATAGTAGCATTTAAACATTCTGAAACTGATTGTTTTGCAGCCACATATCAAGTTAGAAAATAATAAATTCTTATTCAAGTTAAAAAAAAATGTCTGTAAATCAGTATTTATCCTGATCATAATAGTAAACTTACTCTTTGGATGACTAAACTTCTTTTTAATATTCATATTATGTTTTATTGGCTCTCGGGTTGGCTGAATTGTTTTCTTTTGTGAATACCGTGTTGTTTCCTCAGTTACTTCTTCACTGCTTGTACCATCTTCTTCCAATTCTTCTTGGATAAATCTTTTGGTTTTTTTTCTTTTCCTCACTAGATGATCTTTATCAGAACCCCGATCATTATCTACATTTGAAGTAAATCTTCCTTTTTCACACATCCTTTTTGCTTGTTCTAATGATCGAATATTCTTCTTTTTTACCATAGCTGCACACCACGTAAAATTTTCTTTCAAGTCTTGATAGATTATCTCCCTGATCTTATTCTCTGAAATACCACTAGGGTATTTATAAAATGAACTGTCATCGTTTGCCCACAAGGATGGCACATAATCAATAGCATTTTCATTAGTCCATATTATTAGATCCCACATGCTATGAAAGTATTCCAAATACAATTAGAAATTAAGTAACATGAGCAATGATAAATACAAGAAATACTAGAATCTATCAGGTACCTTTTATCTACCGGGTGTCCAGCAGAACCCTGGACATAGGAAATTAACATGGGAAATCGGTTTTTATTTTTTTGCGCCTGTACGATTGATTTGATTGAAAAACTTTTAAGAGTAAAGTTGTAGAGCTTATGGTCAGCTATCATCCTGTAATTTTTTCAATACCTCAGTTTTGGCTGTGTTTTTTTAAAAACGCCTCGAAAAGTGCAAAAATTTGATTTTGGCGCGTGATCCCCGCCTTGCATGTGCAGTGTCGCCAACATAATAATTTCTTATGTCAGAGTCAGAGCCGATTTTCATTTCTTATTTATTTTGAGGGACTATCATGTAGTAATTAACGTGATTATGCAGTGAAAATATGTTGGCGACACTGCACATGCTTGGTGGGGGTGACGCGCCAAATTCAAATTTTTGCACTTTTCGAGACGTTTTTCCAAAAAACACCCAAAACTGGGGTATTGAAAAAAATACAGGATGATAGCTGACCATACGCTCTACAACTTTACTCTTAAAAGTTTTTCAATCAAATCAACCGTACAGGCGCAAAAAAATAAAAACCGATTTCCCATGTTAATTACCTATGTCCAGGGTTCTGCTGGACACCCGGTATAAGCATACTCAACAAATGCTCAATTCTATACAAAGTGGTCTACTTTTTTGTACCTTAACTTTACCTACGCTTTCTACAGCCAAAAATAATCCTAGTTTGCTATATAAACTGTAGTAGAAAAATGTATGAAAATAGGGAAAAGTTAAATGAACAGAGTTAGCCATGGAACAGAAAACTTATCTTTTAGCTTATGCCATCTTTACATTCTGTCACAATTTTTATTAAAACTTTTGTAATTTTTGACACATTGATGGTACCTATAAACTAAGAAGTAAGTTTTCACCTCCATTGCCAACACTGGCCATCTAATTTTTGATTTCACAGTATTTAAATATACATATACATATAAACTCATATTTAAAGTTATAAATTCTTATGTTACGAGAAACTATAACTAGAACAGCTTAACTTAAATGGACAAGTTGGAACCCTGTGAAATAGCTTGTGAGGTTCAACACAAATATTTTGTCTTTAATTTCTTTAATATCAATTTTGATCAACTCTTTACTGAATGCTTTAAATTTATAAATTCCTAGCAATTTTGATGGAATTGGTTCATCATATAAATTGTCTAGTGTAGTAGAAAGATTTCCATAGACCTGCAAACTGTTACAAATTCCCATGATTCGCATAATTCGATTATTATTTAAGAGTACAACTCAGTCTCTATATAAATTTAATAAAATTTTAAAATTTGGAAATAAAATATTTTTTAGCATATGTCCTTATATACTGTAAATTTGCCAATGTCCTTTTCAAAATATACACACACATTTTTTTCTGATAATCTTTTACAAATTTGTGCACATGGCCTGTTGGGTCTTCTAATCATGGACTTTAACTTGCCCAATAAATTTTCGAACCGAAAGCAACTAACTTCATCGAGAGTACACTTAAAATTCGTAACATCAGATGACAAATGCAATAAATTATGCACATTAAAAACACAGGAGTCATTTCCATATATGTCTGAATAATTAATTACAAAATGTTTAAGTAATTCATTGGCAGTTGAGATCCATTCTGTGTTTACAAAAATTGGAGTAACCAATATTTTTATAGCACAGTGTAAGAGAAGAAAATGGTAGGATTTCTCAGCAGGTAGAGAATATATTTAAAAATAACAGGCCCAATGTAAATAAGGATTTAACGAAATTTAGTTGCTTTAAATCGATCCAAATCCATTAAACTTCTAGGTTTTCGATTAAAATCAGAAGGTGGAAAACCTCAGCATCGTCTTGGACAATTCTATCCTTAAGTGAATTGGTAATCTTACTCGAGAACTTATCTTATTTTTGGGTGGTTTTATCCAGGCTACCAATAATCTTCTCATTACTCCTAAACAACATAAGTGCATATAATCTAAAGAAAACGTCTTTACTATGTCAATATTTTTCAGTTCCAAAAATGGAGTTTTTGAATCAGTTATGTAATGCTCCAAGTTGGTTTTGTTTCGAAATGATTCATCAGTTCTTGGATGAGCATCTGTTTCATTAAAAACTAATATACGATTTACTTTCTGTCCTTTCTGAATGCAGCTATAATAGCCACTATGACCCTTGGTACATTTTAAAAATGCACGAGCAGG
Organism: Taphrorychus bicolor; assembly: GCA_951812265.1. Classification (NCBI taxonomy): domain Eukaryota; kingdom Metazoa; phylum Arthropoda; class Insecta; order Coleoptera; family Curculionidae; genus Taphrorychus; species Taphrorychus bicolor. The sequence continues at coordinate 985,888 of OX638304.1, forward strand.
TGCATCGGCTGAGATTGATAAGAGTTTAACTGTTACAGTTTTGCCTTCACATGAAAACCCATTTTCCAACAATAAGTTAAGTTCTTCGATAGTATCTTTAACATAATCACAAGCACTGAATTGTCGCGGCGGCGCGTCGCGCCCGCCCATCGGTCGCGAACCGTCGGAACAAACTTCCGGACAATTTGGCGGACCGATCGGGCGCAAAGCGGCCGCCCCGGCGGTATTCCACCGGCTGTGCCCACAGTCGCCGTCGTCGGTGCGTCCGCTGTAGGATTCGTGGGATTTTCGCGTGTTGTCTGACGAGGCGGATTACGCCGCGGGACGCTCATCTCGTTGTCGCGGTCAAAAAGTACAACAATCAGACAGGCGGCTGTAGCCCGGTGGCCACTACAGCAAACAACGGAATCCTCGCTACAAACCCGCGGGCCGTGTCCACCCCAACACGCCCACTCAGACTACTACTGCCAATCTGCCACCACCGGTCCGGAAGGAATGCTTGTAATAAATAAAGTTGATCGGGATGCCAGACCGTTTAATCGATTACGGACAACGATGAAGTTCGTCCGTCCAGAGGAACAACCAAATTCAGTGCCGCAAAATGCAAAAAAAAAATTAAGGACTTCCTACTACTCCTTAACACGGATTACTGCCCGCTCAAGCGCGCAATATTAATTCACACAGAAACTGACCAAATCAAAACAGTTCAACGTAAGTAAAGAAGAAAAATTAATTGAAATTAGATGTATTAACTATTAAGTACAGTATCAATACAACAGGATGGCATAAAGGGTTGTATGGGCGCTTGTCTGTTCAATCCACGTTGACCAACCTGTAATGTATAAGCAGGCGACCAAGTATGGAGTGTGAACACGAATGCTGTACGGCAGTTAGCCTGGGGGTTGGCGAGCAATTTCTCATGAATCGCAGCACCGTTGCAGTCGTGCCTGAAGGGCTTAAAGATAAATTAATAATTAAAAGTATGTATTACCTGAGAAAAAAAAATATATATATATATATATATATATATATATATATATGTATATAGAAGGATGTTTTACCGGTACCGAAGTACCGGTCATGTACCCTCTTAGCACCAATTTTCGGCTTGGCCGGTATTTTTTTGGCTTCGCCGGTATCGATTAAGGCTTCGCCGGTCTCCCGACTATGCCTCCTAGCAATACTGAAAAATTTTCGCGTGTCCGATATTGCTCCGCACCCCCTCGCATTGTTACTGTCTGATGGAAGATGGCGGTAGATACGTATTCCTTTGCACTTGAAAAGTTTTTTCTTTTATTTATTAGTGAATGGTGATTTAATCAATCGACACGCCGATCGAGGGCGGCACTGCTACAGATTGATTGTAAACATCAGATATTTAAAACAAACATTCATTTTTATTTTTTATCTAAAAAATGTCTATTTTTCTAAGAACTGAATGTACCTATAAACCTACACTCAAAAAATTATTGCACACGCGGTTTGAACTCAGATAAGTTTGGAGGTCTTCATTCTTATCATTACCATCTCTGCAAATAATCAACGTGATAAAATTATTAATAACTGTTACTAGAACTTATTCAGAAGGCATTGGAATTCCCAAATCTGCAGTTTTTATATGCTTTATGACGGATGAATAAAGAAGTCCAAGCTGTTTCCTGCACAACAAAATGATTTACAAAAAGGGGCAATCAAAGTAGAAACAGGTGAGTACCTATTATTACTTTTCAAACCATAACTTATATTTGTAGTAGATCCATTATTTCGTAAAATTTAAAACACCTAGTCACTATGAAGAAGTCTGAAACAAAACTTTGGATAGTTTCTCATATTTATCCATGCACATAGATAGCCATCAACAGAATAAGGCAAGCCCAAATAATGAAAAAACATAGCAGATGAAAGAAAGGTAAAAATTACATAAATAAGTAAAAATTTCCTATTTTAAAGCAAATCAATCTTCTTTCTTGTTTTTTGTACTTACTATTGGTAAATTATAAGCACATAATTAAGAAAATAAAAAGAAGACAGGTATGAGGAGCTATAAACCATTCACTTATTATTGCCGTCAAGTAGGCGTTGGAAATCTGACTTTGACATTTTTATCGTATCTTCTCAACATGTGCCGAAAAGAGATAGGTATAAAAAAAAATGAAGGTTTCAAAGGTAACGAGATGCCAAAAATAAGTGAATGAGGTATAGGTATACACACACACCTTCCTGTCTTCTTACATACATGTCTCCTTTTTATTGTCTTCTGTATATAATATAGTTTTAGTCAAGAAAATTTGTAATATTAATTTAAATCCCTTGACCTAACATATATATTCAACTAATATGTAAGATCCATCATTTGCTACACTGTGGAAAGTAGAACAGAAAACAAATGGTTTTAAATTTTACTACAAAACTTATAAGCACTTCACTCACATAAAGCCCAGTTCTGACGATGCAATTTATCGCGGGGATTTCATCCCTGCGACAAAAGTTGCAGGGATTTTTTCGTTCAGACGGTGCATTTTAGTTGCTGCAATTAATTGCATAGCAATAGAAATTGTTCTATTTTCCATGCGATTTGTCGCGGGGATTTGGTTACTTTTCTAGTGACTTTCCACCGAAAACTTAAAATTTTAGGTTGGACAAAAAAGTGTGGTTAGGTTTTATAAAACTAAACAACAATCGGTCGCCGGTTCAGTGTTTATCTGCAGTTTTGCAATTATTATTTGTGTTATATTGGATTTAAATAATGAGTGTGCCAAGTGGACAGTTTTCCTGGGATAGGGAAGCAACAACCATTTTAATTTATGCGTATGAAACTCACCCAAATTTGTACCAAACGCATCATCTAGACTACAAATCCAAGATTAGAAGGTCTAGTTCTATTAATGAAATAAAAAACACTTTAATGCAAAATGGGTATGCAGTCTCTATTGAAGAAATTAATAAAAAAATTCATGGATTACGCTCCCAATTCTTTAAAGAATTTGCCAAGGAAAAAAAGTCACATACAAGTGGCTCTGGAACTGATGATATGTACATCATCAAGTGGTGGTGTTATGATTTACTGAAATTCTTAAGCAACTCGGATCCTGTTAGAGATTCTCAGTCTAATATCTATTTCGATGACATAACTAAAACCATTGAAAAATCTCAAAGTCCTAATGTAGAGGTGATATTTGATGGCACAGTAGAAGAACTCCGTGATCAAACAAACCAACTCAATCCTGTTCAACCTCAGAACCAGGTTCTTTCTCCTTTACAAAAAAAAAAACGGAAAGGCAGTGCAGATAATGATACAAAAGCTTTAATACAAAATGCCTCAAATATCTTAAGCAATTATTCTGCCCGTGACAAAGCTCCTTGTGATGAATTGTCTGCTTTTGGAAAGTAGGTTTCTATATTATGTGTAAATAGTAAGCTTCATATTTAACTTCTTGCTTTTTGTTATAGGTTAATTGAATATGAGCTGAGGCAAGTGCTTGACCCTGAAGTGTTACGGTCAGTAAAACGACATATACTAGATGATGTCTATGATGCCCAAGTAAAGTCTATTGAGAAGGACAATAAGGAATAACTAAGAATACTGGGTTATTGTTATGTCCTTAAGCCTTAAGTGAAAGTGTTTTATCCGTCCACAAGTTCCTATTTTTATAATTACTTGTAAATAAGGTAAATAAAACTCTTTTAGTTTGTTTATTTTCAAGTACACTCTTTATTTATACGCACTATTCAGATTATTCCTGTAAACAAAACTACTTTTGCCTACTACAAACAGAATAAAAAAAAATAACTTAAGCATACTCGTCTTGCCACTCTACAGTGCCCTCATTACTGAAATATTGCATGAACTCATTTCTTATCTCTAAAGCTTCCTGCCGAGGCCTGTTTCCACCTTGTTGAGGCAGGCCGTAGCAGAACTTATATTCAGTTCTTTGGTCCTGATCTGATTGGAAAGGACATTCAGTTAATAAAAAATTATGGAGAACACAGCAAGTCTGGGTGATCAACTGCACCTTAGCTGGGCTTAAATTTATTGTTGTAAGTAAAACTCTCCATCTATTAGCAAGAATGCCAAAGGCATTCTCAACTACCCTTCTTGCCCTACTTAATCGGTAATTAAATATTCTTTGCAAACTGGTCATGTTTCGAAATGGAAATGGTTTCATTATATTTGTCTTAAGAGGGAATGCTGCATCTGCAACAATAACAAATGGCACGTTACGCCTACGACCAGGTAAGGGGCGTTCTTCTGGGAAGTTAAGAAGGTTCTCATCCATACAGTGAGACAGAGAACTTCTTTGGAACACACCTCCATCTGACACTCTGCCATTTGTTCCACAGTCTATGTACAAAAATTTATAGTTTGCATCTGCTAATGCTAACAGAACAATGCTGTTCTGTTGTTTATAGTTGTAAAAAGCAGATCCTTCACTTCGTGGGGCTCTAAAAACAATGTGCTTGCCATCCATCGCACCTAATAGATTAGGAAAATTCCATTTCACATTAAATTGTTCTGCAATGTTCAACCATTCTTCGGTTTGGTTTGGAGCCTAAAAATGTCCCACATTTTCAAGTTTAAAATTAAACAACAATGTGTAAAGATAACTAATAGAAGTAAATGAATTATTGATTTACCCAAGAATTTACCCTTAATGAAAGATATTACCAAGCATTTGAAAATTTTGTAAGTACCTACCTTCAAGTAGTCTGTTTTAAGAACTTCATAAATTGCCTGACATACTTCAGGAACTATTGATGCAATCGTTGATTTTCCTATTCTAAAGGTATATGTTAAGCTCTGGAATGACTCTCCAGTAGCCAAAAATCTTAAAGTTAAGACCAACCTATTTTTAGCGGAAATAGTACTTCGCATCAATGTAGCTTTTTTTTCTATGTGTTCTCTAACCAAACTAAGAAGCTTTTCAAAGCACTGCTTGTTCATTCTTAAGAAATTTAAAAAACACTCTGAATCACCAGCTTCTTCAAACTCTTCATTTATTAATCGAAAAGACCCCCAAAAATCTCTTTTCAGCACCCAGGGCCTCACCCACCAACTTTTAGGTCTTGTGGGCTTTACGTTTTGCAGTAAAATTGCAGAAGCAATTACTAAACATACTACAGCAATTTGTTCTTCTTCTTCCATTTCTTCGTTTTTAGGTATAAATAATAATTAATGTCACTGCAAAGCAGTATCAAACCAAGAATACTTATAATAACTTTTTTACCTTTAGAAAGAATAGAGATAGTTTACAAAAAAAAGACAGAAAGGATTATTTTTTGGTTAAGTTGGTAGCAGTCTAAAAAAACGAAATAAAGTTCCTAAAAAATTGCATAAAACAAGTTGCGCTGTCCGAACGCAAATGCAAGAAAACGAGGGGATTAAAATTGCTGCAACTTTTCCCCCGCGATAAGTTGCATCGTCTGCACTTGGCTTAAGGAGTTGGTTTATTGTTGGTTTTTGTTTCAGCAAAGTTGGAAAGTCTCCTATGTCCTAAGTATTTACAAAATAGATAGTTATGGTTGGTACCAACAATGCAACACCCATAGCTAAAAGATAGGAAGACTGTTATAGTGATGTAGAGTTGTATTTGTAAAACTGTCAATAAAGCTATTTAGCAACATTTACTTATTTAAAAAATAAAGAATTTTTTCAAAAAAATGTTTGGTTTATGTGTATTTTTTTTATGGCAGTGTAAGTACTTAATTTGTACAATCACTAAATAAGAACTAGTATATATTGTCCAGTTTTTATGTGAATTCTGTAGTCTTTTTAATTTGAGACAGCAAGACATCTCAAGAACTGGAAGGGTAAAAGATTTTGTTTCAATGGGAACCGATATTTTATAGGAGGGTTTATTTTAAGCACATTTTTACATATACAGGGTGGTCCAGAAAAGTGTGAAGTCATAGGTATAACGTAATATTTTAAAATAGGATATCCTCTATTTTTTACTATATTTTGATAGGTCTTATAGCCCTTACGGAATCCAGCAAATCTCACACCTAAGTGTGCAGCAGTTTACAAGAAATTCATTAATAAATTGAAAATATGTCATATTATAGGGTATCATGTATTATCTATTCACAAAAGTTTGACATCTTGATAGCCCTCAAAATTTAACTTTGATATTGTTTGCTACTCTTCTTGACATGATCAAAAAGGCAATAGGTAGAAAAAATAAACATTATATGGCTACTAAGGTGATAAAAAATCCTGAATGGAAAATACAGGATATCCCAACAATTGCCGGCAATGATGTCAAACTTTCAGAGCCAAGTAAGAGCTTTAAGTTTTATCAAAATACGTAGTTTATCAAAAAATGTAGTGGTACAGGGTATTCTATTTAAAAATATTAATTTATATGATGTCACACTTTTGTTTTCTACCCTATATTATACATTAAAAAAATGTGGCTAAAATGGGCTCTTCTGTACGATATAGGCCAACATTAGAATGCATTTTTTTAACTTTACTAGTTCTCCAGATATCTGGCTGACTCAAGCTAAAAAAAGCAAAGCAGACTGTATTCTTGACCAACTATAGTATGAACTGGTGAGGGTTCTTGGGTATTCAGTCTGACCAAATACCCAAGAACCCTCACCAGTTCAAATTAAAAAGACCATCCTGTATATTTCCATAACTCCTTGTCTTGCTGTTTACAAATAAAAGTGTGTTGTCACCCTGTTAAAATCAGTGCAATGCAGAATTTGCAACTTATATTAACAGGACAAGTCTTGCAAATACAAAGTTTTATCCTTACTTCTCAGGACCAGTTGACAAAGTGGTAAATAAAAGGAGTATTGAAGTGAAATGAATTTGTTGTGAGCAAAAAACCCACTTATATCATGGAATAGTTCTGAGTTTAATGGAGCTGTGCACTTACCCATTAGGGTAAGTGCACACAACTAGACTAACTAGATTTCTTGAAGAAAAATTATATTTCTATATGCTATACTTTATCTTACTACCTATATGCTGTATATATCACATATAGCATATAGTAAGTATTACCCATTCACTTATTTATTGTCATTTAGTTACCTTTGAAACCTTGAAAAAAATGTTTATATCCATCTCCTTTTTGTTGAGAAGATATGATAAAAATGTCAAAGTCAATTTTCCAATGCCCACTTGACAACAATAATAAGTGAATGGCTTATACCTAGTGTTCAATAATAGAACTCATCAAGGAAGCTCTGAATATTTGACAGCAATAAGTGGAGTGGAGCAATAAAAATTCACAGTCAACGGATAACTTTATTTTAACACCTTGACCCTTTACTGTAGCTGAAATTGTCAAAATAACAGGACATCTCACTTTAGCTTGTTAAAATATTATGAGATAGTCTGTGTGCAGAGTGCTCAAAGCAAGGGTTGGATATGCTTATCAAAATTCTGGCTGAGTATAATAAATATCTTTTTGCTATGCACTTTTTTGAGGAATATTATAAACAGCTTATAAAGTGCAAAGTTGTCAAGATATAGAAGATTATGGTAGAAAAAATTGCTTTAATATTGTCTATATTGTATGAGTCTTGAAACTAACTTTATTTCTAGTTTTTGTTAGAATTTCAAACA
>OX638304.1:993666-1127666 GCA_951812265.1 Taphrorychus bicolor
TTAAATTCCAAAGTTTAGCCAAAATTAGGCAGGAAATTAGGAATATTGACAGAAATACACATGTTCAAGATGAGTTTCTAGATAAGCTTGGGTTTTGTCAGGAAACCAATGGATGGCAGTTTGAGCAATTAATTTAACTTTGTTAGTCTTAATTTTAATTAGTCTAATAATTTGGGCGGTAATTTTGCTTGGGATTTCCATTTTATCGAAAACCGTTAAAGATAAGTTTAGGGTATGCTACATAAAAAAATATTAGAATTTCGTAGAGAACTGAATAGAATCACAAAAAAGAGGGGTTTCTAATTAAAAAAAGTTGGCCTTGATATAATTTTTTTTTGTCACCCTGTATAAATAAAAATTGGTTCAGATAATGCGCAATTAAAAACAAAAATCGACGGATTCGAACGATTTTTCGAAAAATAAACACCAAATTTTTAAATAATTATATATGCCATACATTTTCCACTCACTGTATACAAATTTGCATATGCCAGATTTATTTTTGATGTATTGTTATTTATATTTATTGATTTATCATTAGTATGGCCATAACTCTGCAATTATTTTGCAATTATTGCAGAGTTATCGTAACCAAACTAAGGTTATTACGTTAGTTTTGTTTTCTCAATGTTGGACTCTCATTTTTAGACTATTATCCAGCTGGCTGGAGGGGAAATAGCTGGCGATTTAACGGACTTTTTAGAAAAGGGTGGCTTCACTGACATAATTATCATCGAAAGCTCTGCCACCGAAGATACGGAACAGTTTGAAGGTAAGTCGTTTGTGGTAATAGAATCGGAAATCTATTTTTGTTTCCACTCCTTATATACTTTCGGTATGGTGTTAGCCGAAGTACTGCTACGGATGCAGACACATTTATCGATCGACGAAGCGATTCGTGATCGGTGTCTGCAATACGTGCAGTACAAATGCCCACTCAACGAAAGAGATGACGCCAGTGAAACTGGCCTGCCATAGTTGAGTGGACATTTCGATATAGATATTTGTCAGGGAGGGAAGTGCAATCATCAGAGTGAACCCAACTGATGAGCTCTAGTGGGAGCGAAACGCGTCTTGGGAGGTAACGCTCTGATGATTGCACTTGGTTTTCCCTTTGCACTATTTTCTTTTGCTAGGTTATAGAGGTTAATCCTCTATAACGGCAATTTTTGGGCCTTTTTTACACCAGACACAGACTAAGAAGTGCTGTGTCATTCTCTCATATATATTTACAGGCCAAGAATCGGAAATCTATTTTTGTTTCCACTCCTTATATACTTTCGGTATGGTGTTAGCCGAAGTACTGCTACGGATGCAGACACATTTATCGATCGACGAAGCGATTCGTGATCGGTGTCTGCAATACGTGCAGTACAAATGCCCACTCAACGAAAGAGATGGCGCCAGTGAAACTGGCCTGCCATAGTTGAGTGGACATTTCGATATAGATATTTGTCAGGGAGGGAAGTGCAATCATCAGAGTGAACCCAACTGATGAGCTCTAGTGGGAGCGAAACGCGTCTTGGGAGGTAACGCTCTGATGATTGCACTTGGTTTTCCCTTTGCACTATTTTCTTTTGCTAGGTTATAGAGGTTAATCCTCTATAACGGCAATTTTTGGGCCTTTTTTACACCAGACACAGACTAAGAAGTGCTGTGTCATTCTCTCATATATATTTACAGGCCAAGAATCGGAAATCTATTTTTGTTTCCACTCCGTATATACTTTCGGTATGGTGTTAGCCGAAGTACTGCTACGGATGCAGACACATTTATCGATCGACGAAGCGATTCGTGATCGGTGTCTGCAATACGTGCAGTACAAATGCCCACTCAACGAAAGAGATGGCGCCAGTGAAACTGGCCTGCCATAGTTGAGTGGACATTTCGATATAGATATTTGTCAGGGAGGGAAGTGCAATCATCAGAGTGAACCCAACTGATGAGCTCTAGTGGGAGCGAAACGCGTCTTGGGAGGTAACGCTCTGATGATTGCACTTGGTTTTCCCTTTGCACTATTTTCTTTTGCTAGGTTATAGAGGTTAATCCTCTATAACGGCAATTTTTGGGCCTTTTTTACACCAGACACAGACTAAGAAGTGCTGTGTCATTCTCTCATATATATTTACAGGCCAAGAATCGGAAATCTATTTTTGTTTCCACTCCGTATATACTTTCGGTATGGTGTTAGCCGAAGTACTGCTACGGATGCAGACACATTTATCGATCGACGAAGCGATTCGTGATCGGTGTCTGCAATACGTGCAGTACAAATGCCCACTCAACGAAAGAGATGGCGCCAGTGAAACTGGCCTGCCATAGTTGAGTGGACATTTCGATATAGATATTTGTCAGGGAGGGAAGTGCAATCATCAGAGTGAACCCAACTGATGAGCTCTAGTGGGAGCGAAACGCGTCTTGGGAGGTAACGCTCTGATGATTGCACTTGGTTTTCCCTTTGCACTATTTTCTTTTGCTAGGTTATAGAGGTTAATCCTCTATAACGGCAATTTTTGGGCCTTTTTTACACCAGACACAGACTAAGAAGTGCTGTGTCATTCTCTCATATATATTTACAGGCCAAGAATCGGAAATCTATTTTTGTTTCCACTCCTTATATATATATATATATATATATATATATAAATCTCACTATCTTCTCGGCGTCTTTTCATAAAAGTGCTTGATAGCGTCCGATGAATTATTTTTCCATTCCACTATCTCGTGGGCGTCCTTTTACAAAAACGAGTCATGGCGTCCTCTATATACAAAACTTTTAATTTTTCGACTTGTCAGCGTCCTTTGCGCATTCCTTAACTTTCACGTATTTGATTTGTGGGCGTCCAACACTGTTGCCGCAGTTCTCAATGTTTTCTTTTGAATGCAGTTTTAGTTCGAGTTAAGTTAAGGCGAAGCAAAAGAGCGAGTTGGCGGAAATTCTGCGGTAAGATGGATTCCCTTCGGGAATCGGCCTGGCTCGCCACATTGCTGAGCTCAGAAAAAGGGAACCAACTAGGTAAAATGAAAGAAAAAGGACGGCACATGGACGGGAGACCAGGGAGAGACACTAGAGATTCTCCTGGAGACCCACTCCCCGGAGAGAATGGCGTGGCCGCGCTCCGAGCAGGTTCCGGTCCGGTAGTACTGGATATTTGCAAGGGAAGTAATTACCGACGAAGTCATTAGATGGATGTGGGTAAATACAGTCCATTTAAGGCAGCCGGGCCAGACAGTGCATTTCCAGCAATGCTCGAGGAGGGACTGGACCATGTGCTCCCGTCGCTGAATAGAGTGTTTACGGCGAGCGTGGCACTGGGATATGTCCTTCAGGCGTGGAGATCCAGAAACGCGGTCTTCATACCAAAAACTGGGAAAAGTGACTACAATGTGGCTAAAACGTTTAGACCCATAAGTTTGACATCCTGACGATTGGTCATCACAGAAGTAATTTTGGGAAGACAACCCATAAACCAAGATCAGCATGCCTACAGTAAAAGGAAGTAGACTGACCCGACTCTTCACTACGGGGTGTTCATTATAAAACTTCGTCTAGCAGGCTATGAAATTTTGACAGAAAAGGATGACATAATCAAAATAAATAGACTTTTGTTTTTCCATCCTTTTTTTTTGACATTTCACAGTCAACTAGATGAAGTTTTATAATGAACACTCCGTATGTAGTGCATAAAATGCAGAAGGCTTAGGCGAATAAAGAAGTACTGTTTTCGCTCTTTTTCGATATTGAGGGAGCATTGGACAAAGCCAGAACAAATGACATCTGCGAGACCCTTAGGATGTGGGGGACTCTAACACAGTTGGTAAGCTGGGTGAGATCGGGGCGTCGTAATCGTAAGGTGGCGGCTTCTCTGGGAGATCACCGGAAGGAACTCAAGGTCGAGGGTGGCTGTCCACAAGGTAGCTGCTTATCACCTCGACTATGGTGTCTCTTAGTGGAGAGTCTTTTGGAGAGGCTGCAAGCGGAGGGGTTCAGTGCGCAAGCTTATGCGGATGACGGATTGTTCATGATAGCAGGAAAGTTCGTTGGCATCGTTTGTGTTCGAATGCAAAGGGCATGCAGAATAATAGAACAATGGTGTATCGAGACGGGACTCAGTCAACCCTGGCAAGACAGGGGGAGTGCTCGACACCAAAAGAAGGAAAAGTACAAGATTCCGATCACCCACGCTGTACGGAGAATATCTGTCGCTAAAGTCTGAGGCTAAGTACCTGGGGGTGATCATCGATAGCCGGCTGACCTGTAAACGTCACGTAGAAAAGGCAAACAATAAGGCAGCAGCACTGGCGTTGCAACTACGCAGGGCAGTGGGTAGGAAAAGGGGTCTAAAGCCACACGTCCTGCAGTGGCTCTACACTGCGGTAATCAAGTCGAGGATATCCTATGGGTCCGTGGTCTGATTGCTAGCAGTAGACAGACTAAAGTAGTTCGTTAGTTTAAACGGTAATAATAATTATTAACATTTTATGTTGATATCAATATATATCAAAAAAAATTATAACTGAGAGAATCAACAGAGGTCGTTTTTGTTTATCCACCACGACGATATATGTGCACACAGTGCAGACATCTTCGTGTTATTATTGTGAGACGGGTGGTATAACTTACAATATGTTGACAAACGACGCTTTGGTGGTGTTTATCTCTTCGTGCCCTAGTTGTTATTGGGGACAAAGCTTTGTTGCAAAACCAATTCTTCTTTTTAGGCTTGCTCTTTTGAGTTGTTGCTGCACACTGAAATTTGATTTCGTATTGTTAAAAATCCAAATAGTAACTCTAAAACTGCCTGTTACGATTGAAAGTAATGTATGTAACGATAATGTAACGGTACTGTCAAACATGAAAGTCAAGGTCATACTTTGATAGCACCTATAAAACTGAAATTGCGTGAGTGAGTTACTGAAACTGCATATCAAATTTAGAAATAAACGGATAATATACCATTAAACTGGACAGGTCAAGGTCGTACCTCGAGGGCATCTAGGAACCTGAAATTGCCTGCTGAAATACCTGTCAAATTACACAATAATTGAATAATGTACTGTCAAACTTGACGGGTCAAGGATATAGCTCGAGGGCACCTATGAAGCTGAAATTATGTGGGCAGATCCACACACTAACCATGAAAACAACTGCCAAATTTAAAAATCATCGGCCAATGTACTGTCAAACTTAATAGATCAAGGACATGTTTCGAAAGCACATAGAAAACTAAATTTTCGTGAGTGAATCCACATAGGAACTGTGAAACTGCATATTAAATTTGGAAGTAAACGAATAATGTACTGTCAAACTTGACAAGTCAAGGTCATACTTTTAGGGCAACTAGGAAGCTAAAATTGCGTGAGCAAACTCATATACCAAGAGAGAAAATACCTGCGAAATTTACAAATTATCAGACAATGTACTGTCAAATTTGACAAGTCAAGAACATATTTCGAGATCATCTAGAAAACTGAATTTTTGTGAGTAAAACCACATTGGAACAACAATACTGCATATCAAATTTGGAAGTAAAGGGATAATAATGTACTGCCAAACTTGACAGGTCAAGGTCATATTTCGAGAGCACCTAGGAGCTAAAATTGCGTGAGTAAACCCATTTACCAACCGTGAAAATACCTGCCAAATTTTAAAATAATCGGATAATGTAAGGTCAAACTTGACAGGTCAAGGACATATTTCGAAAGCCCCGAGAAAACTGAATTTTCGTGAGTGAAACCACAGAGAAACTATGAAACTGCATATCAAATTTGGAAGAAAACGGATAATGTACTGTCAAACTTGACAGGTCAATGTCATATTTTGAGGGCAAATAGGAAGCTGATATTGCGTTGAGCAAATCCATATAGCAACCGTAAAAATACCTGCCAAATTTAAAAATATTCTATACATTTCGTGAGCAAATTCATATACCAACCGTGAAATAACCGGAAAAATTTAAAAGTATTCGTACAATGTACTCTCAAACTTGACAGATCAAGGTCACCCTTTGATGACACCTAGGTAGTTGAAAATGCGTGTGAAAATCCATACACCAGCTGTGAAAATGCCTGCCAGATTGAAAAATAGCCGGACAATGGATTGTTAAACTTCAAAAGTCAAAGTCATAATTGGAAGGCACTTATTAAGGTGAAATTGGTTCAGTAAATTCACGTAACAACTGTAAAAATCCCTGCCAAATTTGGAAGTAAACAGATAATGTACCGGCAAACTTGACAGGTCAACATCATACTTTGAGGTTACTTATAGCCATATTTACCAAAATACTATGTAGTAGCCCATTTTCACTACGTTTTATCAATAGGGGCTGTTTTTGCTATTATAGCTCAAGCTGAAAAATTTAACAGTGTGTTTCTTGCCATGGAAACAATGGTTACAGCAATGGTTTTTCTACGAATTAACAAGCTGCTAAATATATCATCCTTATTATTTCACTCATGCAAAAATTTTCCCATAAGGAGAGTGTTTTTATCAAAAAATTACAGCGGTAATTCCACGTTGTCTAGACTACGGGGGGTAATACCTACCACAAGAGCTTCTAAAATTTCCGATAATTTTTCACGATTGCATGTTTTTCATAATTGCAAGGAAAACATGCCAGAGTGAAAAATTATCTGGTTCATTTTAAAGCTCGAGCGGTATTTCGTGAGATATTTCTCGAATCAAAAATACTATTAAGAAATAAATAAGTAGTGTTAGAATATTCGGACGTCACCTTAAATAAGTTAGTCAGACAACGACATTGATTAAGTTTTTATGGTTGATTCCATGACAACGTAAAATTACCGCTGTAATTTTTTAGAAAATTATCGAATTATCGCTTATTAATACCTGTTTTGCTCCATAGCAATAATATGGATGAGTGAAATAATCGCTTACATTAACCTAAACCGTAATCAATGTCGTCTATATTAATTTGTTTCGAGAAATAATCCCACTAAATACCGCTCGAGCTTTAAAATGAACCAGAAAATTTTTCACTCTGGCATGTAATCCTTGCAAATTTCACTCGTCCTAAAGGACTCATGGTGGACCATGGTGGACCTGGACACCAGCGGTTCTATCATTAACTTCATACCACTCAATGATGATACAACTAAGGGCCACACCTAAAAACCTAAACATCATTCAAACATATGCCTCAACAGCCGACAAACCACAGACAGAGTTGGAGGCATGGTATACAGAAGTCAAACAATTAATAGCCGCCACAAATAAAGACGACATCACCCTTATCCTCGGGGATTTCAATGCCAAGATAGGTAGAGGAAAAAGTGGGGATACCGTGGGTGAATACGGTCTGGGAATTAGAAACGAAAGAGGCGATACCCTGGTCCAGTTCTGCCAAAAAGAAAAACTGATGGTTTCCAACACATGGTTTAAGCTCCCTGTACGTCGCCTCTACACATGGAAATCCCCACAGGACACCACAGAGCATCCGGTCAGGAATCAAATTGATTATATGCTGGTTCCAAAAAGATATAGAAATGGAGTGGTTGGTGTTAGGACATATCCAGGAGCAGATGTCGAGTCAGACCATATTCCCGTAGTGGCACTCTTTCGTATTAGACTTAAGAAACTTAAAAGAACGCAGTCCAACAAACCAAACGTAGTACTACTACAGAATGAACCCGAACGTCAAACAATCACTGACAAACTCAACAATGAGCTCAAAAAGGTTATACAAAAGAACGAAATGATTCCTGATACCGAGAGCCCTGACAGGATCGAGGACACCTGGAATTCATTCAAGAAAGCTATATTAGACACACAAAAGCCGCTAGTAACACCAAACAGAACGAAACAACATAAGGAATGGATGACCCAAGAAATACTCATGCTGATGGAACAGAGACGTAGCTTCAAGAACACGAACGCAGAAAAATATAGGGAAACTCAAAAACATATCAGAAGAAAAATCAGAGAAGCCAAGGAAAAGTGGATGGAAGAAAGGTGCCAAGAAGTAGAAGAACTATACAAAAAACACGACCTCTTCAATTTACATAGGAAGGTCAAGGAAATTACAAGTAGTCGAAAATACCCAGCCTTGTCCCATATAGTTAACCAGGACAACAAAATAATCACAGATGATGGCGAACTTAAAAAGGTATAGGCAGAATATGTGGCAAATACATTTGAAAGCAATAGCCCTCCTTTTCACAGTCAAGATCCGACGGAGCCGACACCGGAAGTACTTCAATCGGAGGTCCAAAAAGCACTAAGAGAGATAAAAACTAAGAAAGCAGCAGGCCCAGATGACATTTGCCCAGAGATCCTAAAACTTATAGGAGAGGAAAACATACACATCCTGGTTCAACTTTTTAACGATGTCTATAAATCGGGATACATCCCCCGAGATTGGCTGAAATCAATCTTCATACCTATTCCTAAAAAACCCGGAGCATGGAAGTGTGCAGAATTCCGATTGATCAGCCTGATGAGACAGGTGTTAAAGGTGTTCTTGAAAATCATCCATAGGCGCATACGTGCAAAATGCGAACAGGATGTAAGCGAAGTGCAAATGGGTTTCCGCGAAGGAACGGGTACCAGAGAGGCCTTGTTTGCACTCTCTGTCCTACTACAAAAATGCAGAGACCAGCGAAAGGAAGTGTACCTGTGCTTTATAGATTACACAAGGGCCTTTGACTGTATAGATCACACCAAATTATTGGAACTACTGGAAAGAAAGGGTGTCGATGCCCAGGATTTAAAGATCGTACAGAATCTGTATGAACAGCAAATAGCATCTGTTAAACTGGAAAACACCGAAACAAGCACTGTACCCATAAGGTGTGGAGTCAGACAAGGGTGCGTACTTAGCCCCATGCTTTTTAATATGTATTCAGAAATCATTTTCCAAAACGCTCTGGACGAGGCGGTGGACCGTCTGAAAGTCAATGGGAAACTCATAAACAATCTAAGATCTGCTGACGATACAGTGATAATTGCGGACAGTCCTGAAGGACTGCAACGCCTAATCGACAGCATATCGGTTTCCGGGGACGAAATGGGACTGAAGATTAATATCTCAAAAACGAAGATCATGCAGATGAGCCGCAACCCAAACAACCATCCCAACATAAATATATACAGAACACCTATAGAGCAGGTCACTAAATTTAAATATCTGGGAAGTTGGATCAGCGAGGACCTGGATCCTGAGATAAAAATAAGATCCCGTATAGAGCAAGCGAGAACTAACTTTATTAAGATGCGGAACCTATTAACGGACAGAACACTCAACTTAAACATAAGATTTAACTTCTTTAGATGTTATGTGTATTCCACGTTACTGTATGGAGTCGAGGCCTGGACGCTGAAAGTCAGCGGCATTAATAAACTGGAAGCATTTGAGATGTGGGTGTACCGCAGAATGCTGCGTATTCCATGGACCGATCGTACCACTAATCAAGAGGTCTTACATAGGATGAACAAAGACAGAACAATCCTCGAGACCATAAAAAAGCGAAAGACCGCTTACCTTGGCCATGTCATGAGACAGGACAAATACAGATTCCTACAACTGATTATGGAGAGCAAGATTGAGGGAAAGCGTGGTCCTGGACGTAGACAGTGCTCTTGGCTGAAAAACATAAGTGATTGGACAGGCTTAGACTCAAACTCCCTGCTGAGAAGAGCCCAGGACAGAGCCGAATTTGCCAGAATTGTTGCCGATCTTCATTGAATGGAGAAGGCACTTCAAGAAGAAGAAAGGACTCGTGAAATTATGGAAAACATGCAATCGTGAAAAGTTATCGGTAATTTTAAAGCACGGTCATATTTCGAGGAAATCTATCTAATAACTGGAAATATGTTTGGCAAAATTGAAAAGTCCAAAGTACTGACAGTTTTGAAAGTTCAAGCAAATACTTTGAGAACTCCTAGGGAGCTCAAAATGCGTGGGTAAATGAATAATAGCCATTGTAAAAACTAAAACTGCCTGTCATATTTGAAAGTAGTAAGACAATCTACTCTAATTTGACTTGAAATTTGATATCAAACAATTTTTGTTTTAAACTAACCCGTATATTTAAATAAAAAACGGTGTACTTTCATACTCTTGCGGGAAAACACTCATTATTCTACAGTCAAACTTCCAGCACATGCGCCACTTTCCACTTTCGAGCAGTAAATCAAGAGGGGAGATTCCACGTGCAGGCAATAGACAAATTATTTTCCCACAAAATGTTACCTAATACAGTGTTGCAAAATCGGTTAAAGTAGTCCGTTGAAACAAAGAAGCAAATTAAAAATATCGGACGCCCAGTAATCGATAAAGTGTAAATTGAAAAATGCGAAATATACACAATGTATATCTAACAGCGCTCTCGGCGGATAACCGTTGGAACTAATATATACAATTTTGTATATTTTTTGTTCACGATACTATCATTTGGGCGTCATTTTCAAAATTCGTGTATGGGGCTATGGCGACGTATACAGTCGATTGCGACGACTTTCAACGGAATCGAATCCGGGCGTCCGTATACGGACGCTCTGAAGCAGGTGGACGCCCAGGGGATAGAAAAACGTTAATGTATGGACGCCCGGAAGATAGTAGGATGTATATATATATATATATATATATATATATATATATATATATATACATCCTGCTATCATTGTTGCGTCCATACATTGTCAATTTACGGATGCTAATGCGTCCGCGTTTTTAATGCGTCCGTATAACGGACGCACTAAAGTCAACCCATGTTATTTGCTGTAGCACCTTGGATTAAATTCAAATTTGGCGGCAAATTGCAGGGTCGGCTGCGCAACGAAAAGAGAGATAGAATGCTATTTGAGAGGGTATTCTTATGTCTATAGAAAAGAAAAAAAAACACATTTTCTGAGGACGCAACAATACCGGAATTTGAAAAAGACGTGAATAATTAGTTCAACGATTTTTCGATGAGGGCACTGATGCAATATACGTTTTGGTTAACCCAGCTAATACTTTTAGTACAATCTACGGTTGATATTGCTTCCTTCGCGTCTGGTGCTATCGGCAACATCGCAATCTAATTTTAGAATTTCGATCGAGATAAAACAATATTTTGTGGCTTCTTTAAGTTTTAGGCAGATTTTCTGTTTCAGTAACATGACAAGTTACTACGATTTTACTATTGAAGTTATATTATGGATTATATTTTTATGATGAAACGTCAGAAAAAAACAGTTAAATATCAGAAACCAAAAAAAAACAACCAAAGTAATTTTTGTTTAAAGGAACACCCTGTAATTTATACATATTTCAAATCCCTCATTTTTTTTTACTACAAAAAATATATCAAAGTTTGGTGAAGCAGTTTTTGAGTTATATTAATTTTAGTTAAGTATTGAAAATTCACGAATGTGCCTGTCACCTAAGAACAGGTAGATGAGAGGCAGCCAGGAACAATGAGCTAAAATACTTTTTCTAATTTTGACATATGAATTCGATTCAAAATGACGACATGATATGATGGATTTTAACCTATTGTTCATAGCTGCTTCCGCTCTGCGTTCATAGGCCATAGGCACACTCGTATTTTCAATACTAACTAAAATTATAATATCTCGAAAACTGCATAAACAATCTTTGATAGATTTTATATTTCTGAAAATTGGGAAAATCCAAATACTCATAAATATACAGGGGTTCCATCTATAAAAACGTATCTTTGGTTGGTTTTTGTTTTTGATGTTTTTGAATTCTTTTTTCCTGACATCACATCATAAAAATATAGTGAAAAATATAAAACTTTTATTTCCAGTATGGCGCCCATACGGGAAAAAAAGGTTTTCTTCGCACAATTTGCATTTTACATGACAGGAAAATTTTGGCAACACAGTTAGATTCCCTGTCAAAAAGTGGCGTAAGAATGTCAAAGTTTTATCTTTCTAGAATGAGTAACTTTCAAGATATTTACGGAAAACGAAAATGCAAGCATTCGGTCTTTCTCGTATATCTCTGGAAGTATTCGGAATTTCTCGACTTTTCAGTACATTCTAAATGGGAATTAATTTGAGCCGCTTTTTTCTAATTTAACCGATTTTGTATAATAAAGATCTTTTTTTATATCACATTTTTTATAACAGGCCTTCATGGCCTCCATGTAATTGTAGGTTCAAGATTTCTACTTATTTGCTTAATTCGACTTTATAAAAACCACTTCTCCTCTACCCATCACTTTGGATTTGAAGCAGCAGCGCGATATTGGCACTTCGTTGATGTAGTTTAACTATTCCTCTATATCTCTAGTTACTGATGAGGAAGATAAATAACTACTTGATAATATAACTATTATATTTAACTTCCAATTAAAAAATCTAGACATTCTAGTACAAGTAATTTATATTATTATTTATTTATCAATAATAATGTCTGCAATTTTATTATTATTAGTTATTCTACTAAACCTTATTTCAAAAAAAATCATTTTATGATCGTGAAAAAGAAGACCCTTTGAATGTGGATTTGACCCAAAAAATTTAGCTCGTCTATATCTTTTTCAAGTTATTTCTTCCTAATTACCATTATTTTTGTAATTTTTGATGTAGAATTAACCCTTTTTTTACCCCTCATTGAAACTGGTCTATCTTCAAGACTACTTAGTTTCTTCACTTGCACAAATATATTTTTACTTATTTTACTAATAAGCCTTTTTCATGAATGAAACCAAGGTGCCTTAAATTGAGTAAAATAGGATAATTTAAATAAAACATTTAAGTTGCATTTAAAACATATTGTTATTAACTTATCTTAAGGGAAAACAAATTATTGTATTTAGTTTCGACCTAAAATTATAGTGAGTTGGTCCACCTCCGCCTGCCTGCTTAATTGAAACCAAGCTAGAGGTAGGTATATCACTGTTAATGATAAAATTGAGTGTTTCTTCAATTAAAGAATATAGACAAATCAGAATAAAGCTTCTAACTCTTCTTCTAAGCGGCGAACCTCCGTTTTTGATTCTATATTTATATACTTTAGAAAATATAACACTTTCACTGTTAAGATGGAAATTTAATTTCCTATAAATACTCAGCGATTTAGCTAAGTAAAAATACAGTATAAATAAAATAATAATAAAAAATAAAGCCTAGTAAAAAAAATTATAAAATAAATAAGCTTAGTTTTTGAGGCCTTTTAATAAATAAAATCAAAAATTCAGAGAGCCCCAACAAAAAAAATCAGACCTAATAATCTTTTATTTATAACTTTATTAATATTTTCACTCAATAATCTGAAAACAGAAACATTATAATTACCAAAAAAAACAAAATAAATTAAACGAACTGAATAAGCTATATAGTAAGACCAATAGAAATAAAAATTAAATATGTTAATAGTCCTAAAAATGTTATAGAATAAACTTCGGCAATTAAGTCGTTAGAATAAAAACCAGCCATAAAAGGCAAGCCACATAAAGCAAAATTTGTTATTCTGATACAAACACAAGTTATAGGAAAAACCTCAATTTGTCCATCTATTAAACGAATATCTTGATTATCACCTAAATTATGAAGAATTGACTCTGCACACAGAAATAATAAAGCTTTAAATAAATCATGAGTTGAAAGATGAAAAAAAGCGAATTCAGAAACCACTAAACATAAAATTGAAATTATTAATCCTAACTGAGATAAAGCCGATAAAGCAATACGTTTTTTAAGTCGCCCTCCAAATTAGCAGCCAATCCAGCTATAAACAAAGTAAATAAAGACTAAAAAAAAAAATTCTTATTACTAAAGGGCTCAAAATCTCCCTTGATCGAATCAAACGCCTTCTGTTACCACTAGAACAGTCAACTAATGAAGAAACTAGTGTTCGGGTGTGACCGAAAGTCATAAAGAAAAAGGAATCTGAGCGGTTTTTCTAATAGCTGCTAAAAATAAGAAAAAATGTACAATTAATATCCCTTTATCTCTAAAAAATAAAATAAAAAAATTAAGTCCACCTAAAAATAATAGCATAAAAAATTTCCTAAAATAAAATTTATCCCTTTAATTCCACAAATTAAAATTTTCTCTTAAGCTAATTAAGCATACTCAAAGAACTAAAACTTCAAAATTTAAAAACAACAAATTTAATGTAACTCAATATAGAAACAATAATAAATATTCGAATATTAATCTGCGATGAAAAGAAAAAATTCTAGAATTGATTTTTCCATGCTGCATGAAAGAAAATACAAATATTGAGAAAACAGCTCTATAAAAAAACTAAAAAAAAAAAAAATGAAAGGTATAAACAATTTTCTCAATAAAAACTAGGATTAATTAATAAAATTTTCCTTAAAAAATTTAAAGAAATAGATATATTTGAAGACCATAATAAAAATCATGACAATGATAGGCTAGGAATAATATTCAAAAACCCCTTATTCAAACATATACTGCGACTATGAGTACGTTTATATAATAAATTCGCAATACAAAAAAGACCCATTGATCTCAGACCAAGAGCTATTATTAATCCTAAGACCCCTCAAGCCCCCCATAAATTTTATGTTAAAATACCAGCCACTACTATTCCTATATGAGAAACTGATGAATAAGCAATTAACATTTTTATATCTTTTTGACGTAAACATACTATTGAAATAAAAACTGCCCCAATTACAGAAATAATAATAAAATTAAAATTTAAAATACTTCCAGTTAGGCCTAAAATCTTTCATTACACGTAAAAGCCCGTACCCTCCCAATTTCAGTATAATAGCAGCTAAAATTATAGACCAAGAGACAGGCGCCTCCTCATGAGCCTTAGAGAGCCATAAATGAACTACAAATATAGCAATTTTTACAAAAAAAAACTAATCTTATACAAAAGTATAAAAAATTTCTATCTAAAAAATTAAAAAAAATAAATATCCAAGCTAAAGCCCCTCTTATTAAAAAAAATAATCCCAGTATTATTGGTAAAGAAACCAATAATGTATAAAACTACAAGTAACAACCAGCTAAAATCCGTTCTGGATGAGTTTTTCAACCAATAATTAAAGCTAAAGTAGGAATTAAACTAATTTAAAAAAATAAATAAAGTATAAACAAATTTAAAAAAAAGTAGGAATTAACTTTAATAATAAAAAGTAAACCACAAAAATAAATAACTTATTATAAATTGTAACTGAATTTAACTTTCCTCTAGCTAAAATTGTTAAACAAATTCAAATCCTTAAGCAAATTAATATACCGGGTGACACAGGAATTACCAGCCAAGCGATAACTCTGGTTAAAAGAATGCTAACATTTTCAAACTTTGGGGGTGAATGTAGTAGCTTAGTGCCATAAGCACGACTAATTGGCCTTTCCGGTTTTACCGGAAGTGACGTCACTTTTATTATTTTAAATAGAACACCCTGTATATTTGTCCTTTTTCGGATTCTACGTCGAATTCTACGTTATTAACGTGTAACATAATGTATGCCTAGCTTTTACCGTTTTCGAGAAAATCGCGCCCGAACGTTCCATATCATCAATAATAAATGTTGATTTTTATGGAAAAAAATGAATATCAGTTAGGCTTGGTTTCACAGATGACTATTTTTTTAGGTTCTCTATCAACCAGCATTAAAAAAAAGTTTTTCCAAGTCGCCATGGAAAGAGTGGAAAGTTGATTTTTTGAAGATATTTATCTCTATAACTTCCAATGGACACACCTATTTTATTCCTAACATTTGGATTCCTTATTCAATTTCAAACATTTCAATTTAAACTGCTTGAGTAAAACCAGAAGTTTTCGAGAAGTTGTACTGCAAAGAAAAGTGGCCACGCCGAGGGCCACGCCCTTTTTAATACATCTACTCGAGACATCTAAATAGTTGACGAACGAGTCATCCATGAAAACAACTGGTTTTGCTCAAACACTTTAAATTTCAAATAATGTTTGAAATCAACTTTCCACTTTTTCCATGATGACTTGGAAAAACTTTTTTTTAATGTTGGCTGGTAGAGAACCTATAAAAATAGTCATCTGTGAAATCGAGGCTGATTGATATTCATTTGTTTCCATAAAAATCAACATTTATTATTGATGGTATGGAACGTTCGAGCGCGATTTTCTCGAAAATGGAAAGAGCTGGGCATACACTATGTTAGACGTTAATAACTTAGAATTCGACGTAGAATCCGAAAATGGACAAACATATAGGGTGTTCTATTTAAAATAATAAAAGTGACGTCACTTCCGGTAAAACAGGACCCGCCAATTAATCATACTTGTGCAATATGTAGGTACTAAGCTACTATATTTATCCCCAAAATTTCAAAATATTAGCATTCTCTTAACCAGAGTTATCGCTAGGCTGGTAATTCTTGTGTCACCCGGTATAAGAAAGTAAACCCATCCCATACCCGCACATTAATTTATAACTTCTTCTCCAAATCTTATCTTAATCGAAATCAAAAATGATGAAATCCATATTCATCATCCACATTCAAAAGTCCACATTATCTTATTAATCAAAACTTGGCAAAAGAAAGTTAAAAACATCGAAAACCTTAAATAAAAAATTAAATCCATTTTATTTATCACAAATTATCAACTATTAAGGTTATATCACTTCCATGGTTTCGAATTAAAATAACCAATAACGAAAGAGTTAATGTTCCGTCACAAACTCTTAATGCCAAATAAATTATTCTTAAAAACCTTTCAAACGAAAACTGAATAAATTAAAAAAACAATATTACATAAACAATATATTCTAAAATCTTTCGCTCTAATAAAGTTAAAAAAACAATCCTAACTAAAACACAAACTATTTGAAGTAAACGTGTTAAAAAAAATAACAATAAATCCAAATTTATCAGTACTATTTGTAAAAACATCTTACATATTTAGATCCTAGATCTATTGCACTAATCTGCCAAAACAATATACTAATAAATTTCTTATTATAAATTAATTTAATAAATTTTTGGTCCTTTCGTACTAAAAAATTTTTTTATTATAAAGATACAAATCAACCTGGCTCACGCTGGTTGAAACTCAGATTATGTAAAGTTTTAAAGGTCGAACAAACCTAAACTATTTAGTTTCTAAACCAAACTTAAACTTTAATCCAACATCCAGGTCGCACACTCTTTTTTCCATTTTAACTCTTCAAAAAATAACGCTGTTATCCCTAAGATAATTTAATCTTTTAATCTTTTAATAAGGATCATATACCTACACATATCAGTGATCATAATAAAAGAAAGTTGAACAATTTTTTTAATCATCTCAACTAAATCATTTTTATCTATAATAATATTAATTATAATTATTCTCTAAAAAAAATTATAAAACTCTATAGGGTTTTCTCGTCTTTGATACTAATTTCAGCCTTACTACTAAATAATAAAATAAAAAAAAAATAATAGAAATTTTTTTCCTCATCCAATCTTTCAGACAAGCTTTCAATTAAAAAACTAGTGATTATTTATGCTACCTTTGCACGGACAAAATACCCCGGCCATTTAAATTTTCATTGGGCAGGCTAGACCTTTAATTATTATCTAAAAGACATGTTTTTAATAAATAGGTGGGAAACATTCTAGATACACTTTCCAGTACATCTACTAGGTTACAAATTATTCCATCTTAAAATGAAAGCGACGGGAGATATTTACAAATGTTAGAGCTAAAATCATTATTTAAATTTTATAAAATAATTGCTTTCAAATCCATTTTCTTATTAATATTACACTTAATATCCAAAAATAAATTTATTGTATTCCACCTCTTCTTGTCTAAAAACTCCATCTTGACTTGATATATTTTCTTTCAAAATCTTGAACATTTTTATTCCATAGAAATATTAAACTTACAGCGATATGTAAACTAAAAAATCAAGTACCTAAATTAGTGGTTTAACTGGTTTATCAATTACAGGGCAGATTCCTCTGATTAAACTAAAATATCGCTATCTTTCTTAATTTTCAAGAACCTAACTACTAATAATTAAAATTTAACTCACGTTTTTATAATGGGGTATCTAAACCTAGTCTACTATAAAATTTCTAAGCCTTATCTCTCAATAATAAAAATCTCAAACCCTAAAATTTCACCTAATAAAGTTATATTTATTTTCTTCTTACTTAAATTAACTTTTTCCAATAAATTTTTATTGCACTATATGCATAACCGCAACTGCTGGTACAAAATTAGTTTGTACTTTACTTAATATTTCTATTTTTTAATTTATTACGTACATAAGATTTATTACCGCTAAGCCCGTATGTATTATTTTTTTGTAAAAAAATGTATTTCTTTTATTTATATAAATGAGTATAACCTAATAAATACATGTAGTCTTTTTTATATAATTATTTATTTAATTATAACTAAGCTAGTTTATTATATTAAATGAAAAGTTATTATTTTTTATTATTATTTGTTAACTATAGAAATTTAATAGATATTTTACAAGCTTCCCGTGAGTCCGTGATGGATGCTCAGTTTATTCCATGCTTCTTTGATACGACTCCTTCATTGTGAAACAAAATAGCTTATGCCTTGTAGTTTCTA
The DNA here is from genome assembly GCA_951812265.1 of Taphrorychus bicolor. Classification (NCBI taxonomy): domain Eukaryota; kingdom Metazoa; phylum Arthropoda; class Insecta; order Coleoptera; family Curculionidae; genus Taphrorychus; species Taphrorychus bicolor. Next base: position 1,012,182 of record OX638304.1, read on the forward strand.
AAGTATTTGAAGTTAATCAATTAATTCCGATTTAATAGCGAATAAAAATAATTATATTAGTCTTAAATAGCGCTTTTGCCCTCAAAGCAATTTCGATAGGATTGGCAACACGGCTCGGAGCCACTATTGTATAATATACGCTAAAATGGACGCATTACGGTGGATGTTTGTAAGGACGCAAGAACATTCGCTCAGTTGAAAAGGCGGCGTATATATGAAAAAGAAGAATTCTGTAAATCTGAGTATATTGCCGGGATCGTGAAAACGAGATCTACCTATATTCACTTCGTTCCTGGCGCTAACACCAGGGGAACTGGGAGACGCAATAAGGTTGTTTTTTGAAAGGACGCATTAATGATAGCAGTTTCTATATATATATATATATATATATATATATATATATATATATATCAAATCTGAAAATAAACCCGATATTAAACGCATCAGAAACAACAATCCGACGTCATTTGGCAGCGAAATATATCAGAAAGTTAATAAATTTAATCAGTTCCTGTGTTCCGCGTAACAAGCAAACGCAAAGGCTATTTGCGACTATAAAATGGTAAAACGGAGGACGGCAGCACTCAATACTCAATTGGAAGCACCACGGAACGAGACGAAGTGAAGTTAAATGTAATGAAATCTACGCATTACCGAACCAGTGGAGGCACAACACGATGGCAGCAATAGCGGTTAATTAATTAAAAAATTTTAACAATAAAACGATCTATTTTGCACAAAAAAAAAAAAACCGACCACACCGACAGTGGTACACAGGCGAACGCTAACCTAAAATAACCCAAAAACTCTCTTCCCCTTGCGTCAGTTAAAATGTAATTTTGACCTAAGCAAAATCCAAAATAAAAAAACTAAATACCCTTCGACCTTGGGCCACACAATATTGGCCTGAACGTGACCGTTCGCAGTAACAATAATCTACAATAAATATAACTAGAATACAGTAAGAATTCCGCAAGGTATATTCAATTGATTCTCAAGGGCCCCAGCAATAACTACTATCTAGATCACTAATCCCAAAAAAAAAATTACTCAAGGGTACATACAAACAAGGATAAAAGAAAAAAAAAACAAAAACGGCTGGTGAAAGCTGCGGGGACCGCTGGGGGTAGTTGAATGGCGGCTATAAACGGCACTCTATTAAAAGGCTTCGATCTTACCTTCACTCCACTCAATAACTAAAGGTCCATAAATGGTGGCGGCAGGGCTTTTGAGGAAAAAATTGTAGAACCAACTAAAATTGAAATGGCCATCAGCAGCCGAAGCTGGAGGCAAAGGAACTCAAATCTTGGTCTTCTTCTTTTCCTCAAACGGCTCGCTCTCCCAAATAATAACGGAAAGACCTTTTACGATTACCAATATTTATACTAATCAAGAATCGCAATTTCTCCGCTATCCCTAAAGCCTGATCACTACACCCACTATCCTGCTACGGACTTCAAAATTCCCATTCTACACACAGCTACCACTTCACACACGTCTTTTTCTAGTTCTTTTTTTTTTAAAATTCTCTCTTTTAACACCTAAGATCCCAAAATTGCCACTGATAAGGCCTCTCGGCCAATCGCTGAACACCACGAACCAATAAAAAAAAACGTGCCCAGGAAATCCTGCGAAAATTGGCAAAAACACTTGTCCAGGAGGTAGAAGAATTTAAACAAAATCCATCTCAAACTTGGCGCCCCTGTGGAGAATCATTTGGAGGGTTAAAAATGCCCCTAACAACGAAATACCATCGACTTTTCGATGCTACTAGGCCCACCTAGCGACGAGTTGCCGTAGGTCCATGTGCTGCACCGAAGAAAGCCATCAGACCCACGGCATACCTCTCCACTCTCACTCACAGAGGACGCCCCGTTCTGAAATAATCAATACCGCGTTTGGGCTACTTCCCGAAGATGACGCGCAGCTGGCAAGCAAAATCGATAGGCCAACGCGTGCGCCGCGCCTACGACCATCGCGGCGAAAATCGCGGTCGCCAAAACATCGTGAATCTTCGCCTTCACGACAGAATGGTTTAGCATCCTCATAAAAAAGAGCTATGGGAACTGGTGAGAGCTTTATATTTGGAAAGGAAATATAGCACAATATGGGCCAAAATTGATTATTAGAGCTATTAAACAATGGAATTCCATCACAGTTTAAAATTCAATTTTTAGCATCACAATTCAAAATATGTTTTTTCAGTTCACTATTTGTTATATATGCTAGTAGTGTCATAATTCCAAAATATACATATTCCCCTAGATGTCCCTTGGCAGATCTCATTTTTTTATAGCAATGTGCCTCTTTGTGTGAAGAATAGTACGGGCATCTTGGGGTAAATTTAAGTCTGGAAATGTGCAGTCAAGACCTTTTAGTAATGAATTTAATTGCAAGTGTGTGACCTGGTGACTTAATGCCCAATGTTTTAAAAAGGCCTGAAGCTGATTGGCCTTAGATTGGGAGACATTTATATTTGACTTTGACTCAGGATTTGAGTTATTAGTAATACTCCCAATATTATCTAATGGAGATAAATCTGGGGGATTAACCTGTGAGAAATCACTTGAAGGGTCGAACCGAAGTTCAAACTCATGATTGGGACTACTTTGAATAAAATGAAGACTAGATTGGGAACTGGACTGAACAATACTAGATTGGTCCACCTCTTGAGCAGTCTCAATCTGTATGTCAGTTTCAGAATGGTGACCTACAGAAGTTGAAACATCATTTGCTAAAGTTGCATTCTGAGTCGCATGCGTATGAAAGCTCTGGGTTTTAGTTTCTCGTAGCATGAATCGGTATTTCCTACAGTATTTTTTGTTAGCCATAGCTATAAGGTCTAAAGTGTAAGGTTTTATATTATATCTAAATAACTGGGTGATCAATAATTTAAAGTTTTACAACCAACAACCAACCTGCTAGGTTCAAGGTAAAGTTCACCACACTGGGTATGGTCCCTGGGCTCTTGCTTTTATTTACACACCTTCACACGCGAATTTCGAATATCACCAGTAGGCAAGATAGGACACCAAGAAGGAAAATACAGTTTCTTATTTATGATATGGTAATGCCCAACACTTTTTACTTAAGAAAATTTCAGTTTTCAATACAGATTACACTGATTATAATGCACTGATTATACAGATAGTCTCCCAGAGACTAATAAGCAAAAAACTCAAAAACACATGCCAAAATGAAAAGCGAGGGAACAAAAAAGTCAAGTCATAACTGATGATATTGATGATAACATAACCAAACTTGATCTGAGACGCCATTTGGGAGGCAAAGAGCAACGCGTAAACTCAAGTAACAGGTAACATAGGTTTACCGCTAAAATACTATTATAACTGTTTTGGGGATATAAGTTACGTCCCAATTATATGGGATAGAATAGAAAACAGGTACACTTTGCAAGCAAACTCACCTTTTTTTTTGCAATTTGAGCTTTACTATCACAATAAATAAAAAGAAAAATGTTTCAACTGCTTTCAAGAAACACTTGGAACCACTGTTGAAGTATAAAACGACGAACTTATATAGTAAATGTAATTTTATATTACCTGTCAAGGCGCCATGTTTGCTTGTTTTGCAGCGCCCCTAACGGTAATTTTATTCGCAAATATTCAATAAAATGAGATAGAATTGATTATTAAAATGTTTTATTATATTTGTGTAATTGATATATATTTACAAAATTTTGATGATTAAATACTTGTCTGCCAAATATTCTTCAAACATACGAAGTAAAATATTACAAATATTCTTTAAATCATATTTTCTAAATGTGTTTTTAGATAATACATCTACATTATTTTTTGATATTTATTAACGAAATATTGACGATTAAATATTTATCGTTAAATATCTGTTTTTAGGTAATATACTTAAAATATTTTGTGTTATTTATTAACGAAATATTAACGATTAAATATTTATCGTTAAATATCTGCAAAATATTTTTAAAATATACGAAATAAAATATTAGTAATATGTTCTTTAAAACATATTTTCTAAATGTGTTTTTAGGTAATATATTTAAAATATTTTGTGTTATTTATTAACGAAATATTAACGGTTAAATATTTATGGTTAAATATCTGCAAAATATTTTTAAAAGATACGAATTTAAATATTAGAAATATAATTTTTGAAACATATTTTTGAAATATGTTTTGGTAATATTTCTGTAATATATGTGTTATTTATTAATAAAACATTAACGAATAAAATATTTTGTTGTTGAGCATCTGCAAAATATTTTTAAAAGATATGAAATCAAATATTCGAAATAATATTTTTAAAACATATTTTTAAAATGTGTTTTTGGTAATATGTTTGTAAAGTTTTTTTTAAATATTTAAAACATATTTTTGAGAGGTTTTTAATATTGTAGAAACATTGGATATTTACGTAACATTGCAAAAATGTTTTTGACACATTTTGTGCTACTAGGGTAGTCTTGTTAGTTCTGACACTTTGGTACCTATTTATCTTTGAAGACCTATAAAATTTTTATGAGAAGATGGTTGAGAAAAATGCACAAAAAGAACATTCTTCCAAAGCATTGAAAAAATCTCTGTCACCTTCTATTTCTTTGCAAGTGTCAATAACGGCAAGATTTAGTCTGTGCGCCATACAATTTATGTAACTGGTTTCGGGGTAAACGTCTCTGATTTTTGCTTGAAGTCTTCCTATTTGCCCCGACATAACGCTAGCTCTTTTTTGCCTATACATAGCCTGCCTGGGGGTGCTAATTAGAATTTTGGGGGTGCTACGTACCTTTAAGCCCCCCCCCCCCTTAACTACGCCTATGACTACAATAAATAAGTACTTTCAAATTCAATCATATTGTCATCGTAAAAATCTATGCCGAGCTCCGTGTTTTCTGACAATGCAGATTTTTCAAGTTGATCAAGCTTGAAGCTACTACTGATAATTCCACAATGTAGGTATGCGTAATTACTATTACAACACCTAGTAAATGCTTCATTGATAAAGAATTTCATATTTGTTGTAAAAATAACGCAATTGAGTTACATTATCTGCCAAAAACTATCAGGTAATTAGCATAAATGTTCAACGTTACCTCGAAAGTTACTTAAAGAGTGGACAGCAGAACCACTGCAATAAAGCTATTGTCTGTCATGTAAAATTTTAGTTTGAAGCCATAGCAATAATGTGCGGCTTGTTGAACTATTTAGCCTTACCTGTATCTCCCCCAAAATTAGTTGCCCGTCCATCTATTCGCTCCCCCAGTAATTCTTTAATTTCATTTTCTATTTCATCAACTACTGGATCAGTACCTAAAGAATAGCATTTTTCTGCAATCGATCAAGAATTGACAACGTGTGAGATGTTTGTACAGAGCACAAGCAGGCGACATCCACCAGCGTGTTTTAGATCCAACACTGCATGGCAGATGGCTCTCGGTTCGAGAAGCAGCCCATATTGCTCTGTACCTTGCTGGTTATCGGAACCAGAACGAAATGAAATGAAGAGAGAGCGTAGGTAGTCATCAATTTGTCGATTAACCCATCTGCGTAGTAGTTTCGGGGTCTACCCCTCATCAGTACAGGTTTGGCTGGTCGACAAATTGAAAAACCATTATTCGGCTAATGTAAAGCCGGAAACGTACCGAGTACCGGTGAGATGTTTATACAGAGCACAAGCAGGCGACATCCACCAGCGTGGTTTAGATCCAACACTGCATGGCAGATGGCTCTCGGTTCAAGAAGCAGCACATATTGCTCTGTACCTCGCTGGTTATCGGAACCAGAACGAAGTGAAGAGAGAGCGTAGGTAGTCATTAATTCTTGCGGGAACACCGCGGCCGATGCTGGGAAGATAAGCTGAGCGAGCTGGAGCCGGGCTCGTCTGGCTTCTGGCGGTTGCAGAAAAGCCTCAGGCGAGAGACAAACGCCATACCACCGCTACACAGCGTAAATGGTGTGGCGTACAGCGACGAGGACAAGGCAGAAGCATTTGGCCAAACACTCGAAAGAGAGTGTAGGCTAAATGATCACCCTGACGATGATGATCGTCACATCCTAGCGGTTGAGAGGACCGTTAGGCACCTGAGGGGCGAGGACCCCAGGGGTCAGCAGGACCCGATGGACCCGGTTAGCCCCGGCGATATCAGGGATGTCCTGAGGACCCTTGTGGAACGAAAGGCTCCGGGGCAGGACGGCATCTCCAACAAGGTGCTGAAAAACCTGCCTAGGAAGGGTGCAGCTTGTCTTTGCGCCGTGGCGAACGCGACGCTGAGGCTTCGGCACTTTCCATCGAGGTGGAAACAGGGAGTGGTGATAATGCTGAACAAGCGGGGCAAGAAGAAGGCATATCCGCAGAACTACCGGCCCATCACATTGCTGTGTGGGGCTGGTAAGGTCGTGGAACGTATTATCCTGAGGAGACTACAAGACGAGTGTACACGCCTAAACGTCGTGCCCGTCAAACAATACGGTTTTCGGGGACTGCATTCGGCAGAATTGCAGGTCCTGAGGACCGTAGAGAGCATCGCTGCAGGCAGGAACTCCAGACTAACCTCTGGGTTGGTCCTGCTGGATGTGGAGCGAGCGTTCGATAGGGTCTGCCGAGAGGGCCTGATCTACAAGCTGAGTGACTTAGGTTTGTCGGCAAGCATTTGCCAACTTATCGACAGTTACCTCTCAGATCGGACAGTCGTTGTAAGGGTCGGAACCTCCCTGTCGGCGCCCAGAGCGCTAGAGGCAGGTGTCCCCCAAGGGGCGGTATTGTCGCCGCACCCTGTACACGCTGTACACGAGCGATATACTACGCTCGCGCTCTACGCCGACGACACGGCTCTTTTATTCAAACACCGGAGAAAAGATGTCGTGCGGCGGAATCTGCAACATGCGTTAGACGACCTCCAGGAGTGGCTGGTACGTTGGAGGATTAAAATTAATCCAACCAAATGCCAGGCAATCCTGATAGGTAGACGTCGCGATGCCATCCCTGATCAACTTGTGATCGATGGAATCGAAGTGCCGTGGCAAGGCTCAGCCGTTTATCTGGGTGTAACCTTGGATAAAGGGCTGACCTGGGGCCCCCATGTCAGGGTCGCCGCTGCTAAGGCTAGGGAGGCTATGGCCTCACTATACCCCCTGCTCAACCGAAGAAGCCATCTGCCCGTGAGAGGAAAACTCCTGCTGCTGAAAGCCATCATGCGACCGATCCTAACATATGGATCGGCCTCATGGGGGAGCGCGGCGGAGGCCCTCCTCTCAAGTATAGAAGCTGTTGAAAACATTCACCTCCGTATGGCGGTGAATGCTCCATTGTCCATTAGTAACGAAGAAATTCGTGCTAATCTGCAATGGCAAACAGTGCGCGACTTCATGAGAGTCAAAGCCGAGAAAACATTCCGGCGAGCTGAAGCACATCCAGACGACCTGCTGCGGGCTTTGGTCCATTACGAGGCGGATCCCGCATCAGGGCAACCCTGGAAGCGGCCACGGCACCAACTGTAATATCAAACTGCAGAGTAGAGCGACAGCAGAGACGCAAAAACCGCCCGAGAAGAAGGGCCACATCTCCCGCAAGATATGTCAAGCCAAACCAGCCAAGCTGGGGAGGCTATGAGATATGAAAACAGGAAAGAGCGCAAACCAGAGAAGTCTGCCGGCAGCAGATCGGGGATTTATAGGCAATCGGCCCGGAATCCCCAAGCGTTAAAAAACATGGGGTTTTTTGGTGGGTAAGAATCCCACACTACCGGACAACGTCGTGCGGTAGTTGTCCGGTGTCTTTAGAAGATTTTTTAAAGCCCCTGGGTCCCTCCCCCCCGAAAAAAAAAATATAGTCAGCAATTATGGTACGTTCCCGGCTTTACATTAGCCGAATAATGGTTTATCAATTTGTCGACCAGCCAAAGCTGTGCTGATGAGGGGTAGACCCCGAAACTAGTTAGTACGCAGGCGACATCCATCAGCGTGTTTTAGATCCAACACTGCATGGCAGATGGCTCTCGGTTCGAGAAGCAGCACATATTGCCAAATGAAGTGAAGAGAGAGCGTAGGTAGTCATCAATTTGTCGATCAACCCATCTGCGTACCACTTTCGGGGTCTACCCCTCATCAGCACAGCTTTGGCTGGTCGACAAATTGATAAACCATTTTTCGGCTAATGTAAAGTCGGGAACGTACCATAATTGATGACTACACCTACGCTCTCTCTTCATTTCATTTCGTTCTGGTTCCGATAACCAGCGAGGTACAGAGCAATATGGGCTGCTTCTCGAACCGAGAGCCATCTGCCATGCAGTGTTGGATCTAAAACACGCTGGTGGATGTCGCCTGCTTGTGCTCTGTACAAACATCTCACCGGTACTCGGTACGTTTCCGGCTTTCCGACAGCCATCTAACATAATCTGACATAATTGTGGAAAACACCCTAATGATATAATTTTTTGGATCATTTCCGCCGATCGACAGGATGAAATTAATCTGAAATTAAAAAAAATTATTAGGTTACCAAAAGATTTTACTGTCTAAATTTTGTAATTTACAAATTGTTGTTTTGCTATTCGCTCTGCCAGTAACACATCCAGCTTTTCGAGATTTTCTAAAGTTTCCAGCGGAAACGTAGCTAAGAGAGTTTCATTGTGATCCAGGAAATCTTGGCTTTCTCTGAACTGCAGATGATCTAATCGTTGCTTGATATCATCAACCTCAACTGTAAGTTTTGCCAGAGAATTTAAAATTGCATCCAATTTTCTATGAATTCTCTCCAACTGAGTCTCTACAACACCACTTAGTGAAACCACTTAGTTAAGTAATCTAAAAGTAAGGCCTGGATTATCCAACTTATTAGTCGTAGTATAGTCGTTTTCAGGAAGATATTCATCTAGCCACCCATGACATTGTAAACACACCTTTTAAAAACAATTGAAAAGTTACCAGAAAAGTTACTAGATCGGAGATTGGTGCGAAGCGAGTTTAACGAACGCATTTGTCGGGTTTTAACCTCAAATTTGGTAATTTTCAAACATAACTACTTTATTTCTCAAATTTTGCTCAAATCCAATTATTATTCCGCGTTCGTAATGTAGGGAAAGTAAACTGGCTTAATAAACGACTAACTACCACCCAGATATATTAACACAATTCATCGCATGACCCAGAAAACTCATCTGCAACCTCCAACTTCTGCAAAATAAGATGCCAGAGTAAAGTTACAAATACAAAAATTGAGACATCAAAACCACATTCAAGCAGTTATTGATGATTGATTATTGCCAGCTAAAGCGAGCGTTAAATTAGTATGCATATGCAGAGGGAAGAACTGAACTGGACCATCAACCATGAACAAGATTTCCAAAAGTTCCGAATATACGCACCCAGAAATTACCTTAGTGTCCAGATGCCCTGGGAATAGACCATACATTTAACTCTGCTTATGCGCCTATGCCTTACATAATATAGTCTACCACTTTCCAAGTTTAAAATTGAGTGCAGATTGCAGTCAAGTAAAAATTGTTCCAAACAGCAAAAGCATCTGAGAAAAGATGGTTTTCTACCAGACTGAATTTAAGTACTGCCATATGATTTGGATTGTGTGATGATCCGTCATGAGAGTCCCAGTGGCCTTTTCATATATATACCTATATGCCATATGCCATCCATAATTATCGTCACTTTGGATCTTGAGTTAATATTAGTGAAGATTACCCCCATGATAAAGAAAGGAATATTTTGATGAATTTACTGTTATTTCATTTCAGTTGTCATTTGGGTAAAGCTCCATTGTTGGATCAAAATTGACCCTTTCATTCATTTGTAGATATTTAGAGAAGTGTATTTTTGTTAAATATATATGATTTAACATTATAAATTAATTATACTAAAAGAAGTCTTTCCTAATTGTGAGCATTTAATTTCTTAAACTACCTAAATATCAAGAAACTAAAATGTTTGTGTGGTGATTTATTAATTGTCTGATTTAATGTTAATTTTGTTCCAAAATACAAGTGAACCATTGCAGAACATGTAAAAAATCATTTTGGCCAACTCACCAGCAAACATTTCAAATTGAAATGAGGAACCATCTTGACATGGTTGCAGAACCACTGTGGACAAGCACATTGTTTATTTCAATTTCGATATCATATTAGTGAGTTGTCAAGAATGATAACCCTTCTGGAATGGTTTATTGGTCGAATGGAACCAACTTATTTTCAACCAAAGAGAGCTACAGTTCTTTTAAACTAAGTAGCATAAGCAGGGGCCATTTCTTACAAACTCAGTTGAAAATGTTTCGACTTATAATACTTACGTATAGGCATAGAATTTGCAGTAACTTTTAGAAACAAGTAAAGGCTATTTATTAGTTTGAAATTAAGAACCCCTTTGCAAATAACTTACTATACCTGGAATAAAAATGCTATTGAAGTTGCATGAACTTTTTATTTCATATACAAATCAAAAATACAAAGCAAAACAAGTATAATGTGTTTAATGGAAAAACTTATTAAGTTGGCTGAGAATTGTCAGGAGACAAGAATGCTGGAGTAATAAAGTACCAGCTACTTTCATTGTTCTATCCTGTTCTATGAAAACTTCGCAACCAACCTATTCACATTTTGGAAGATAATTAAAAAATTATAACTCAGACATTGGTACTTTTCTGACATTAGGACTTTACCTTCCACTATAGGATGTCTACCATAACATGATTTCGGAAGTGTATAGGGCAGGTCAAGGTCAGCTAGTTGCTTGTATACATTTTTTTCTCAATGTGGGATCTAGGACATATCTTGGGCTTAAAAGATGCACTTGAGTGTTTGTGATACTTTCAAGCTAACTTGTATATTGTTTTGGAATTTTTAGTGAAATGAGTTATGAGACATGACATGACAAAATAAAAGATTTCTGCTTGGCTTCTATTAAAATCTCAAGTATAATTAAATATTATATTTGCAGAAGAAGATAATTACATACATATGCAGCTAGCTTTCTTATAAGAATGGAGATCTTCCATCAAAGGCACACTAAGGGTCGTTGTGGTAATACATTATACAAGACACTTAAAATCTATGGTGGTTCAAATATTAGAACCCAGGATGTAAACTTAAAGAGGCTCCTTTTGAGGCCCAGTCCTTAGCAATCACATTAGCAAAAAATGAATAACTTATATAAACTCCTATATATCATACCTAATATGATATATAGAAGTATGATAATAAATAAACACTTCTTACATAATTGGCACTCTGTATAACTGAGAATACAACGGTCACCCGTAAATTGGATCCCACACAATCACTTAACAGAACATTTAAATTTATAAACAGAAACACACACATGCTTTGTTCAGGTTAGTCCATCCGTCCTTCCTTTGGCACATTCATGGATAATTGAGATGGTCAAAAGATTATTCTTCATTTATCTTGGATAATGCAAAATCATTCAGTAGCACCTTGATGATGTGACTTGAATACTGGACACTGGGCAATTCTTTTTTTCTTTGATTTTATTATTGTCTGCAAGTGACATTTTCCGATTCGCAAGCTTCAAGCACTTTGCTTACAGTCTTCATACAAAGACAAAAAAACAAACAATGCATACAGCTGCAGCTCTGCTACTGGAGTTAAGGAAATTGCGACTATGCCAGGGAAATTGTTAAAAAATAGCTTCATTCTCCAAGGGATCAAATCCGTGGTAGGTCCTAGGTTTATTTCATTTTCTACTTTCACTATATGAGTTGTTGACTAGAAAAGTAGTACTATAAACATAAAGGACTGTTTGATGATAATAGGCAGTGTAGTTATTTGATTATTACTCACGCAAATTGGAATAAGAAAAAAAGAAATATCGTCGGCTTCACATGAAAATTGCACAAGTCCATTATGACTAATTTTACAGGACGCTCAAAAAACTGATTTAAAGGGAATGCTTCAAACGAGACAACTATTTATTTCAAATAATGTATTTAACATTATTTTTTACTTATTATTATTATGTTAAATAGGAGGAAAATTATATTTTATATAAATAAATGGACTTATGCACAATTCATCTATTTATTTATCATGAATGTTGGACTTGGGCAAATTTGATTTCATAAAATGGTTGATGGTTGGGGCAAATAAAAAAGAGGAAGCGATTACTTATTATTATTTTTTATTTATAATAATAGAATGTGAAAAACGAATACAAATACAAAATACTATTAATAAAATGAAACAAACAAGTACCTATCAGAACAAGAAAACTAATCGTGTTGCAGGTTATCGTAAAAATTATGGTAATCCGATTCCATCGTTTTCTTTAAAAATTGGAGATTTTCAAATTTTTCTTTTTTTATTTTTAAGGATCCCTGGTACAGGTTTGGTAAAGTGGTAAACGATACCATCTTGGCGTTCTTATTTCTTCTTACCGGTAAAGGTTTGAAGTCATCTGTGTGGCGAACCTTAAATTCAATAGATCCGTCACTGTTATATTTAAGTGCCCTTATATTTTGGACGGTAGGGTCTCCAATTTTATGTCCTGGCCGAATAGAGTTAAAAAAGTTGCAACTTGAAAAATCTTTGAAGAAACTATGCTGAAGATATCTTACAGAGTACGGCTTCGGTATTTTTCTAGCTGTTTTAGCAAGGTAAACATAGTCTGCAGGCACATTTATTATTCTTCCTTTCAATTTTCTTTCAATTGTTGAGTGCATGGAGTCGCACTCCATTTGAGTGTGTCCTTTCTCCAGGTATTTTTGGACAATGCAAATATTATTTTCGATTGAAAAGTTTAAAAATGCGTTAGATAAGAGTGAATTTCTATTTTGGGCTCCGCATCCATCACTATAAAATATTATTTGGGGTTTATTTAAGTTATCAATAGTTGGTAACACTTCTTCTTGTAAGAAACGGTATAAAATTGAAGCAAACATGTTTGCTTTTAGTTCTCCCTCTCCTTCATGCCAGAAGAAACAGTATCCATCTTTAGTATGTATGTCGAAAATCGTGAAGTTATGAACAATTAACTTTGTTCGGTAGTATAAGGCCGACACATTGGATTTTGGACATAAAAGAACAGATTGCATATCCATTGTGAATACCTTATTTGCGGAAGATTTGTCTTGTTCTTTCTCAATTCGTGCTTCTTCTTTCTTAATAACATGAATCCTGTACTGCTCTTCATCTTCTATATTTTTTGTCCTATACCCAACGCAAATGTCGCTTTCGTCCTTTTTTGGGGAAACTATAGACAGATTCGTTTCTTCAAAAATGTACATAAAAAGCGTTAAGCTAGCCGGTGTTATCTGCTTTTCGATGCACCACTTCTCTTTATAAAAATTATACACCTCTGTTTTGGTTTTGAATCGCGGTTCCAAGTATAATCTAGTTGTCGACTTGCGACAATAATGCGACTCTAATTTGGGTAAATGATCAAAGAAAGTTTTTATTTCCATTCTTATTTCATTACTTTTTAAAGATCTGTTATCCCTTGGTTGGTTTGATGGTCCTGTCTCTTCTCTTTCGGCGGTTCCGCTTCTTTGTTGCATACTCTCAGATGTCCATTTTGATATTGTCCTTACTGACATTCCGAGCGTATTACAAAACATTATTTTGCAAACTCGAATTCTTTCAAATTTTTTGTCTAGGAAATACTCAATAGAGCACGCTCTTCTGCTATCGTTTTCATTTTTTCTGTGCCTTGCTCTTTTAATATTATTTATGACTGCTCTGCTATTAACATAAATTTTCTTTTCCGGCCATGTCATTTTCCAGAACTTGGTAAAAATGTTTCTCCTTTCTTCTTCACTTAGTTTAAAACATTGGATAACACTATCCTTTTTTTTACATAAACATTTCGTTTTTAACCGTCGTTTTTCTTTTCTTACGCTGAACTCGTTATCTTTTCTTCCAAAGTAAGGATCTCCGTCTTCTCGTTTTTTCTTATTGCGATTGTATTCCCACTGTAGAGGATCGCTTAACCTGTGTTTTTTTCTTTTGCGCTTGCCTTCCCTTCTATCTTGAATATAATTTTCTTCTGTGTCACTCGTTACATCCTTTGGTTCTTCTCCTTCTGAGCTTTCTTGATCGCGGTCACTGGCAACCCATTCTTCTTCCGATGATTCATGAAGGTCCTTTTCATTATCTCGATTTCTGTTTTGGCTCACAGTTGCATTAATCATTGAGCTATCCTTTTTACAATTGGTAATAGTTTTTAGTTCATCGACTTCAGTGTGCTTAGTATTTCCGGAAAAATATTCAACAGTTTCTGTAACCATCATGTTTTCCTCATTATCATTGTGATTAAGAATGCTATTAAAATTTATATCAACACTACCCCCTAAAAAATCGGGAACGATGCCGTCAACATCCGAGTCAACATCGTTTATTGGTGAAATACTTAGAGTATCTACAGAGGTAATATCTTCAGAGGGTATTATAATATTTCTAGCAGCTTCTAAATTTTCAATGTTTAAAACTTCTTGAGCTTTCAGGCATTCAGTTTCCAGATTGCGAATTGCCAAAGATAATGAAGATGTGAGATCGTCATTAATGGTTTTAGTCACTTCCGGATTGTAGCTTGATGGACTAGATGTGCATGGTTGGGATACAGTATCAGCGTTTACTAAAACATTGTTTAGAATCTTCGCATTTGGCTTAGTATCATTAGCAGAGAATTTTGTTTTTTTAACTATAATGTTGTCGTTTTCTTTGTCGTTCCTGCTAAAGCTCATAGCATTTACACTGTTGAGAATTTTAAAACTTCTTGAGAACCGATCCATTCTGAAAAAAAGTACAAATATCAGTACCGGTAAAAAGAAAGCATACCGCGAAATTTTATTTGGAGCTCTCAAAGTGCCAAAAATGGCACCTTTCTTTTAAAAAATTGTTTAGAATTATGAGGAGAATGCAAGCTGTTATAATAAAAAATCAAAATATTCAAATTTGAAATGTGCCTAAGTCCTATCTTAATTAATTAAAAATTCTATATGAATGGTGCATAACTCCGTCCAATTAGTTTTGCATTATTTTAACGGATTTTTAAAAGGTAACTGCCTATCAAACACAATATAATGGTTAAATATTACTTACCTAATACACTTTCACAATTATTTTTAACCAAATTTCAAGTTTTAATCAAAATAACGACCAGAACATAAAAGAAAAAAAAACGGCGTGCTGACACTGCTGACATTCGTTAAGAAAAGACGGACTTGGGCATTTTTCATGTTGCTGTCACCGTCCGCGGACTTACGCAATTATTCAAATTATGTTTTTAGCACCATCTATCGATAAATAGCTAAACCAATTTTTACGGGCCGGTAAATAAAGTATTCCTAAATTTTCATGTGCAATTTTCATGTGAAGACGACGATATGAGAAATACATTCACAATATTTACAAAGGTGCTTCCAAGGAATCGACGGACGTTACGACGTAATAACACGTTTCTGCACGTAAAATACAGGCAGAAAACAAGGATAGAACATAAGCGTCATGCCATTTCTTAAATATTGACGGAATGTCTTAGATACCAACAGAAAATAAGAATTTCCCCAGATATCAGTTGAAAAATTTTTTGAAGAATGGCTGCCACTACAAAACCGATATTTCCATGGGTGGCTAGATGAATATCTTCCTGAAAACGACTGTAATAAGCTTATCCTTAATTTTCGTCCATAACAACTTACATAACAACCGTTGCCATGGATACGCTTGTTATTACATTACTTCTTAGTCGTAGTCATAATATTATTATATTACGACTATGACTATGAAGTAGGATCAACTTGGTATAAATCTACAAAATCTAATCAAATGTATACTCAATTTACTTTGCATGGTGCGACGTATGTCAAATTATTCCACATGGTATTTTCAACATCAAGGTTGTATTTGGAATATTTTTAACAATAATTTTACACTTAACAATCAATTTTGGAAACGTAGTCGAAAAATCAGATTTTAGGAAATTTGATAAGCTTATGTTAACCTAAGATACTTTAGCCTACACAAAAATAGGCCGTTGTAATAATTATATTGAACTTAATTAGAGCACTGCCACTGAAATGCAGGTAAGTAATAAATACATTTATAAAATTTTAATGAAAAATTAAGTTAATCACACAAAACATGAAAGTCAAAATGAGATTAAAATCTACTTAAGTGTATCCTATAATCTGTGTTTCTATATAAATAGGAAGCTTACCTGGAACCACAGAAAGTATTCGGTCTGCAACAGAAAAACGTAAAATTAAAGTATATAAATAATGTTAGTTGGAAGTAATACAATACAAACCTGTTAATTTGCTACTATCTTCAGAGAGCACATTACAGCTGACTATCTTAAAACTCTCAATATTCTGTTTCATGGACTGAGTCAGAGTCAGAACAATGTTCTTTATTACTATCATCATCAAGATTAATGTCTTCCTGAAAAAAGCAAAATAATTTTAGTTAGACTCTTATACAATGTAATCTTTCAGGAAGTGATGCTTAAAATTCAACATATTCTAGCAGTGTAAACATGGCCTCATTAATATTGCTAATAATAATACTTGTTATGATTTACACATATTAGGTACTTACAAGCACTGCTATGCTGTTTCCATCGGAACTGCCAGGTTTTTCTTGCTCTGCAAAGTACAAAAGAGATACAGAATTAAACAAAGGATTACAATAAGTGCTGCATTATTTTACCAGTGTCAGAGAATTCGTTGCACAGAAGTTTTGTGAAGGTTAAATCTTTACCCAATCCAGGAGTCTTTTCTGATTTTTTATCAATTTTTAATTTTCTCTCACGAAGATCCTCTTCATGAGGGCTAAAATAATCCGTCTCTTTAATGGTTCGTAAGCCTCGACCCCCATCCTCTTCAAGTTTATTTTGTACAGCTTTTTTTTGGCATCAGCTAGGGTTTCTAGGTAAAATGAAAAACTAACTATAGTTGACCTTAACACCTATGTTGATATATATGCAAGGTGGCATGTAATAAATTTACTATTTAGGGTGTGGTACTACGGTTATGTAGTCGACTTCCTAAATAGAAATATCAGCCACACGCCACACTTATATGTGATAAAATTTACAGTTTGGGATTAAGTACAAGTTCCAATGTTTCAGTTTCAACATACCACAAAAACACTCTACATCCACTCTATGCTCCTCCCAATCTTCCGAGCCATTTGCATTTTTTGCATCTGCAGTATCGATTGTCTTTAGTAAGCCACTTCGTAGGCACTTCTTGGTAGACTTCTTCTTCATGACTGGATTCTTGAAGAAATTTGACCACCGCAAAGGCAAGTGAGCAATCATGTGCTCAGAAATGAAGTGAAAATATATTAGTTGGCTGTGCTATGTACTATATTGAAATGTATCAGCTAACTCTGCAAATTGCACTACGAAATTATGCTGTTGAATGAAAAACGCTATCAAGTTGGCTCTGAATGTTTGATAGAAAAGGATGGAGTAATAAATACCCACGTCGTTATGTCGAGTTTGTCATTAACCGTCAAATCATCTGACATAAAGAAAAATACATTATCCGCATAATTTATTATATGGTTCAAAATAACAAATTCGTTGCATAGGTAACCTGATGACTAACCCAATACAAAGCTTGTTGACAATAATGCATGTTCATACAAGGTGGAACAATTTTTTTGTGATAAACTTTATGGGGGGTGTTCAAAGTCCAAAAATAACTCTAGTTTGCTATAAAAACTATAGTCGAAAAACTAGGGTTAATTTGGACATAGAACATATCATTAAAGTTTGTCACAAAAAACCTGGTCCACCCCGTATATATAATATATATATCAAATTGGTCACCAAACTGGTTGCCTGAAAATCAGCTCTAAGAAGCAATCTGATCCAAGTTTACCATTTCTAAAAGGTTCTATACTAACACTGAATTGGCCAACCAGTGAAATGTCACTGATTTTTGATGTCATATTTTTGTTGCATTTGTTGCAAAAAATGCGTAGGCAAATAAGGTGGCAGGCATTTTTCAAATGAGTATTCTTTTTGAGTTATGTTATACATGATATATTTTGTATGACTGTAATTAGTTTTGAAATGTGAACTGTAATTAGGTGAAAATAAGTCAGTAGGTATTTCAGATTCACTCGGACCAAAAACCACTGGTCACTAAATGTTTGTGTCAAATTGTTGAAACTTCTTTCATTGAAAGCAGATATTGGCCTTTAGTCTAAATTGTATTTGACCACGAGTACTCATTTTGAGAAAACCTAACACTAAGGTATATAGTCTAAGGATCCCATTTTAACTTAAAACCAGAGAGCCATTCTATGAGACATTTAGTACACAACTACTTATTTTACATAACTATCCAAGTTAAAATGTCAAATCTCACACCATTTGCTTGACCTTACATGTAACTTACAATTATTATTTCTGAGCCAACCATTTTTTGCAATATTGTATATCTTCTACTCCGTGTTCTACACGCTATTTTGTCCCCAAACATTGAAAAACATCACATCTTTCCCGGGATGCAGATGTGTTACTCTGGCCATGCTCCATTGGAGTGGTGGTTTGTCTTCAACTATTACTACCAAGTCGTCGATCTTGATAGGCGGTTGCTGCTTCCTCCATTTGGTGCGTGTCTGAAGCTCTACCAGATATTCCCTTGCCCATCGACGCCAAAAATGCGATTGCATCTTCTGACTTCTCTCGAAGTGACTTAAACGATTCTCTGCTACATGGGTCAAGTCTGGCTCTGCTAAAGTGGTCAGCGGACGTCCAATTAGAAAGTGAGGTGGAGTGAGGGGGTGAGGTCTTGAGGGTCATTGGAAAGTGGATACAATGGACGTGAATTGAGCACCGATTCTATCTGAGCAAGCGATGTATAAAATTGCTCAAAAGTTAATAATGAATTTCCTGCAATACGTAATAAATGCGATTTCGCGGAGTTAACCCCGGCTTCCCACAAGCCCCCAAAATTAGGTCCATGTGGTGGTTAAAAGACCCACGAAATACCATCGTTCTCGATTGTCTCAACTAAATGTTTGTTATTGGCGCTCAAAAAAGCAGACATGCGCTTCAACTCCGCATTGGCTCCAACAAAATTCGTACCGTTATCGGAATATATTCGACGAGGCTTGCCGCGTCTTGCAATAAATCGCCTCAGTGCAGCGAGAAAAGCTTCAGTGGTTAAATCTGAAACAAGCTCGAGGTGCATAGCTTTGGTAACAAAACACACAAAAACTGCTATATAAGCTTTACTGATCCTACACCCGCGACTCTTCCGATCTTTGATAGAAAAAGGGCCGGCATAGTCGACACCAGTAGTGAAGAACGGAGGTGCAGGCTCAATACGATCAGCGGGAAAATTTCCCATGATAGGGACAGTCGATTTAGGCTTATTCTTAAAACACATATGATGCATTCGTGAATGGTCTTTCGCGCCAGACCTCGACCAGATAAAGACCAATATAAGAGGCGTATGTTAGCTAAAATCAACTGGGGACCACCATGTAATAATCTTAGATGTTCTCGCCTGAAAAGCAGCCTTGAAAATACATGTTTATTGTCCAAAATTATAGGATACTTTCGGTCATATGAGAAACCAGCATTCTGAAATCTGCCACCCACCCTAAGAATCTGGTTTTCATCTATAATCGGGTTAAGAGGCAAAAGTCTACTCTTGCCATCTAATTCATTACCTGCAGCTATATTAAGCATTTCTTCCCTAAAACTTTCCCGCTGCGAACTTCTAACCAAACACAAAGAAGCCTCTCTAATTTCCGATGACGTTAACGGACCTGAAACTCTTTTGTTTTTATTTCTTGTTAAACAGTTTTTGGTAAATCTAATACAATAAGCTAAAGTTCGCTCTAGTTTAGTTAAAGAGGAATATCTCGAAAAATCAATGAAATTATGCTCTTGGGCTAGAGCCGGAGAAGTTAAAGGCCTTCTCATTTCAGGTACTTCTTTAGAAATGTAAGTTGTGGTAGGCCAAAATTCTTTGTCTTTTGTGAGCCAAGCAGGACCATTCCAGTACGAATGCAATTCTAGCAATGCAAACCCAGAAACTCGATCTGCGCGAAACGTGATCTGCGGGATTATCAGTTGATGACACATGCCTCCACCGGAAGGCGCTTGTACTTTCTTGTATATTGGACACGCGATTTGTCACAAAAACCTGCAAAAGATTGGGAGGTGTTTTTAGCCACCCCAAAACTATGGTAGAGTCAGTCCATAGAAACACGTTATCGATTTCTACATCTAAAGAATCAATTACCAAATATGCAAGCTTTGATAACAGAACGGCAGCGATTAACTCTAACCTCGGTATTGTTTGAACTTTGAGGGGTGCCACCTTTGATTTTGCCGCAATTAAGGATACTGTCACTTAATTTTTTTTATTCCACGTCTTTAAAAATATACACGCTCCGTATGCTTGGGATGATGCATCACAAAAGCCGTGCATTTCTGCTCGAACCATATCTTTGCAAGTTACCTGCCTTGATATCATTAGATTATTCAAAACAGACAACTCATCACGAAACCTAAGCCATCTTGTATGTAAAGGTTGGGTGAGTGATTGATCCCACTCCAACTTCTCAAGCCAAATGTCACGAAGCAATATCTTTGCGTTTATTATACATGGACTCAATAACCTGAGCGGATCAAATATCTGTGCTATGTCAGACAGGATTTGACGTTTAGTTATTTGCGTGCTAAAACCATTTGAAATTTTGAAGGAGAAATAATCCTTACCACCGCTCCAAATCATTCCCAAAGTCTTGGTGCTCTCGTTTGAACCTAAATCTATAACCTCAGCATGATCGTTTACTTCAATGCCCTGTGCCACTAAACTTGAATTGCTAACCTACTTCCGTAGGTGAAAACCTGCGCCCTTCAGAATTCTTGATACATCATTTGCCAATTTAATGGTTTCTTCTACGGTTTCAGCTCCCATTAGGAGATCGTCAACATAAAAGTTTTGCTTTATTATCTTAGCTGCTTTAGGAGAAAGCAATTCATTTTTAAGGCCTAATTGATATAAACATCTAATTGCTAAGAACGCTGCAGCCGAAGTTCCATATGTAACAGTGTTTAGCTCATAAACCTCCAAAGGCTGGGATGCATCAAAGCGCCAAAGAATTCGCTGCAACGATCTTTGTTCTTCGGTTACAAGACACATTCTATAAATTTTTTCAATGTCTGCCGAAACTACAAAAGTGTGCTGGCGAAACCCAATGAGTAGAGAAAACAAATCTGTCTGCATTTTAGGACCAACCAATTGCAAATCGTTGAAAGAAACACCGCTACTGCCTGGGCATGAGACGTCAAAGACCACCCGCAATTTTGTAGTTAAGCTACTCTCTTTTAGAACTCCGTGGTGAGGAACATAATATGAATATCTAGCTAAATTCGGATTTTCAACCTTAGTCATGTGGTCTAGGCTGACATATTCATTCATACAATCGCAATATCTAGATCTAAACCGTTCACTACCTTGCAAACGACGTTCCAAACTTAAAAACCTATTTTCAGCCGTCTGAAATGAATTACCTAGCTTATCTAAATCGTCTTTTAAAGGAATTGTGACCACGAACTGACCATTTGCATCGCGCTTAATTGTTTCTTTGAAATGCTTTTCGCAATATTGTCACGAATGAAAATACTGTAAAATGAGAATTTACTTTATATTCCCCTGAAGGTGAAAATGATGCACTCATCGACAATATGTGTCACATTACTTGAAAGTCACCCGGGTCAAGAGGTGACCTCGGTCCAAACGGAAATAACAAAACAATTAAAAAACGCGCAATCCCGAATCATTGGAATGTGCTGACTGATGAAATCATCATTTTTTTCCACTCGGATACCATTCGTTCCACTTCGAAGTTGGGACGAAGGAAATTGTATAAAAAGAAATAAACAGAGTTAGTAAGGGGCTCTTTGCTTTAGTCTCGCGGCCATGATGTGACTCTCAAGAAATTAAATCTCAGAGGACGCCAGTCTGTCTTAATAATTTATTAGTGAAGTACAAGTTTATTATTTAATGTATCCATAACCCAATAAGTGCCCTTCGGTCTCCAAAGCTGTTAAAGCATTCGATGATGCAGTGGCCCACGATAATGTAAGTACGTTTTAACTTTAAGTTGTAACCATTTTTTTGGTTAAGTTTTACCCCACGCATTGCAACCATTTTGCTTTAACTTTAATAAATATAGTTGTTAGAATATAAATGTTGTTTTCAACCCCTCTTCAGAAATCGATCCCGAGGCAAATTAAATAAGTCACAACGACCACAAACGGGTCGTGACAAGATCTTTCCTCTCGTGACATCGGTTTTGAAGTACAAACTTCTTCAATCTCCCAGAAACGCGTAAGCTTACTATCTAAATCTTCACTTCTACTTAAGTTGCATTGAATAGTGCTCATGTTACATGAATTAATACGTCCGGCAACAATCCATCCAAATTTTGTTTTGTTTAAATATGGCCCTGTACTACCTAACTTGATTTGCCCAACGCATAATATTTCCCAAAAACAATCAGCACCCAACAACATATCTATGGGTCCAGACTCATAAAATTGTGGGTCAGCTAATTTTATGTCTGAAGGAATTTTTAAACTCTTTAAATCTACAAGGAAATTCGGAAGATTACCAGTAATATTTGGTATAATTAAGCAGTTAAGTCGTTTTGAAAAATCATTTATATTTGATTTAATAGTAACTGCCATCTGACCTATCACACTGGAAACCGCTTTATTTAGACCGGTAATACGAAGCGTTACTGGATCATGTGACATTCCTAATTTATTGCAAAGTTCTTCAGTTAAAAAACTACTCTGTGATCCGGCATCTAAAACAGCTCTAACCCTAAGAGGTCTGTTATTTTTATCGTATATGCTAATTAAAGCAGTTGATAAAAATACATTGTTTAACTCAGTTTTACAAAACTCGATGCTAATGCGTTACTACTTAGAAGCGCCAAATCTGTGCTATTGGCAACGTCGCGAGCGCTTGTTTGAGCAGTACCCTCTCGCTCAGCTGTCTGCTGCACTAAAAACTCTGACGCTGTTGTCTGCTTGTCGTGATGTAACAAACTATGATGACGAGCTTTACATATCTTACAAGAACCTGAAATGCATTTTCCTATACTCTGCCCGTAACGAAGGCAATTAAAACACAGACGCTTCTTCATGGCTTGCATGTCTTTGAAACACGTCTAACTTGATAAACTCAGGGCGGTTTTGTACGTAATGATTTTCTTTGCAAAATGAACATACACGTTTTTCCGCTAGCAAGCTTCGCGCTTCTTCTTGGGCCTTAGCACCCCTTGGAGTGCCGTAATTTACTTTACGATATGGCTTAACTAACCCTTTAATTTCGTACTGGCTGTCCCGATTGGCTTCCACGACTTCCAACAATTCGCTACGTTTTCTCAAAAACAACTTCATAGATTCCAAGGTAGGATCCGGCAACATCGTCTTTTCCTTTTCCCATTCGCTTAAAGTGACGACGTCGAGCTTCGAACCAATGAGATAGATGAGTAGAGTGTCCCAGCTATCTGTAGGTTCTTTTAAAGAATTTAATGCCCTTAAATGTTTTGATACAGAATCAATAAGCTTGTGAATTGAGCTTGCTCGCCCTTTCAATCTTCTCAATATTGAAAAGTGCCTTTACATGATTTTGTATTAGAGCCTTATTGTTATTAAACCTATCAGTTATTAAACTCCATGCTATGCTATAATTGTCGCTAGAAAACTCCAAACTTCGCGATTATTTCCGCTACACGTGGACCTATAAATGCTCGCAAATAATGAAATTTTTGTATCTGAGCGTAGTAAGAGGTATTAGCATTTATCAAAGAGTCAAACGTGTCTCGGAACTCTACCCATCGATCGTATTCTCCATCAAATGTTGGAATTCTAATAGCCGGCAACTTTAATGATTGCACTTGCAAACCAGAAAGCTGATTCGCTACTATCGCGCTTCCGCTTTCCGAATTACTTCCATCGTTTTTCACAACATGGTTGGTTTTACAAAGTGATTTTGCTTGACTGAGGCACCTATAAAAACTTGTTTGAAATGCTTCTCTCTCGTTTAGATTTATGTTAACAGCCGCCTCGTCGGACAATTCTTCAATGCTTAATTGAATTTCTTCAAAAACATCTAATAAAGTTTGAAAACGCTCCGTTCGCGCCTCTAACTCTTCGAGCTCGTTTTCGTGTGCAATAACCTTATCGGGGTATTTGCCATAAAGATTGCTTAAGAAATTACTAAATATTGTTAGTTTTGCCTTAGCTGAGCCCCTTTTCTTTATGAAACTCCCTAATTCCGTCATTTCTACTAGAAAACTGATACTACAAACTTTACGTTAATGATCGGGAATCGATGCTCATGAGGATTATACGTTAACTAGGTAAAGGAACTCACTTGTTTTCTTCTGCTACTTCTTGCTTATCCGGCTCGAAGGACCAAATATTGTTTTGTGGGCGCTGGTTCCAATTCTATCGCTTATGTTAACGCGAAACACAACCCAAAAGCGATATAAATACTTATATTTCGTTAAAACAATGCACGATAAACTAAAGCTGTGTTGTGTCGCCGCCATCATCGAGAGAGAGTGCGAAAGAGAGAGACGCCGCTGCATCCACGTCCTTCATGCCCTGTTGTCGATTGTCGATTTGAGGTTTATATCGTTGCTTGCCGGAACAAGTTCAGTAAAGTAAAATAAATAATGTAAGAAAATAGAAGTGCAGAATTAGCTAATGCACAATACTTGAACGTATATAATCCATTCAGTTATTTCTGTCGTCAAGTAAGCGTAGGAAATCTGACATATTTCACCTGGTATAACATGACTGACAGTGACAGTGATTAATAATTAGTTTGAGGTTAAGGTTATTGTTTACTGTTTTGCTCACAAAGTTGCCAGATGACTTCATTAGTTCAAACTTTTAATAATAATGATTACTAACCTAGAATCTAGTAAAAAATGGGCCGGGGCTCAACTCCAGCAAGAATATTATATTTTATTAATGTATTTTAAAAATGAATCTTACACAACCATAATAGTTGAGGCTAATTAGTTTATAGTGTGAATGCGATATCAGCAATATATGCACCCTACAAAAAATGCAAGTGATGATATGTATAAGAAGTTATTTTTTGAACGAAAAGAAAGGTGGAATACTGTTACGGAAGAACAGGACCGCCTGTCAGCGGCAATTGAAAGCACGAAAATGGAACAATGGGCTGTAAGCTTAGGTACATATCTACTTACGTATTAATAGTTCTAGAATTGCATTTTTTTTTTCGGGTGTCGTGTCTGATATCAAACATTGTTAGCATGGAATCATTGGTATCATAAGTATTAATTGCAGTCCTCAAACATCCAATAACTGAAGAATGTAGGTATAGAGCAGAGCAGTTAATGCTTACCCCAAAAATATTGGAAACTTAGGCAAGGTCATAGAGGGCAATTCTGGGGGAGGTTTCTTCTGAATTGGAGTCACTTTTATGGTTACTGATTAGAGTTAATTACTTTTGGCATCTTTTTGTTAGGATAACACAGTTTTTTTATAACAAAATACAAAATTCACGTGTTATGTGTAAAGAAATCGGCAAACCGCGAAATTTTAATGACACATCTTTACAAGTTTGTTTTGACGACAAGTAAACAAACAATCGCAATCGATGTTATACCGGAGAAATTCCATGGCATGGGTTGATGCCAAAAATAACTGAATGGATTATATATGCACGATACACTTGAACACCTTTTACTCAATACTGTTCACAAGAATGTATCAAGGGAAATGAAACAAAATAATTTTCCAATGGTAACAGCATAAATTTACAAACTATATCTGAGATTGATACCTCTAATAGTATTTCAGATTCTACTTTTACCCAGTTTTAAATTCCCAATATATGAGATTGTATGGGATAATCAAAAAAATTCCCCTTGCACTCAAATGTGTTACCCTTGAGAATAATAAAATTATTTTTACTTTTTGATATGCTCATTACACACAAAAGTTGACCATTTTTTAAAAGACAAAAACGCAATGCATGCAATTTAATATAATCACAGTTTTTTTTTGTGTAGAATATCAGTTTCAACTGTAAACACCAAATTTCCCTGCCAATACTGATTAGTCATTTCCTCTTCGAGTCCAGTTGCTGCAGTGGTTTTGTTGTTCTAAGACAAATTTTCTTTTTTATGTCTTGCATTCAATGTCTTGCTTCAAATGAAAATGCACTAAAATCGTCTAAAGGTCCATCATATAATTTTACACAATCAGCCAAGTGAATTAAATTATGAATATTGTGAGATATAAATTCTGGACCATAAATATCACCAAAAGACTTTACAAATTTAATAAGTAAATCCTGAATAATTGAATTTAATTTTATGCATATTTGAGGTGTGGACAAAATTCTAATTGCACATGATAGAAGTAAAAAATTTTTGTACATATTTGCTGGTAAAATAGATTTAAATGCCACTACCCTAATGTAAAGTAGCAACTGTCGACACTTAGTTGCCTTAAATCTCTCACTGTCAGAAAACTAGGTTTTCGACAAAATTTCAGACAGAATTTTCGACAAAAATCAGATGTAATGTAATTTTTGAATGACACAAAATCTCTGTCAAAGTTTTAAATTTATCTGCTGGAATTCTTACATCAACTCTGCCTTTGTTCCAGAAAGAAGTAAGCTTTCTAATCACTCCAAGGCAAACAAGATGCATATAGTCCAAAGGCACTTGGGTTACCATTCTAAAATTTGTATCTTCCAAATCAGATTTCCCTGTATGATGGTCATCATTAGCTTGACGAAAATGAATAATTACTTAATTCCAGAAAGGAATAATTACTTATTCCTTTCTCGATGGTGAAGCGGAAGCGGATTTTTTTAATGACATTTGAGTATTGACAGCAGATTGACAGTCGACATTTGATAAATGACGGCGTATAAGCCTTTTCACCACGAACTTCCTTGGGACGGTTCAGCAATGTTCCAAAGAACAAAACATTTTCGTAAAATTACAATATTAATATTACGGAGATCTCGCCATGTGCTTTACGCGGGATTTTAATTTGTAAGTTCCTCGTGATGAACATTGTAATATTACCGAGACAATGAACTGAGAAGTACTTTTTGTACATTGCCTTTGATGTCACAGAGGCAAAGCTGTAATATTGCAAGTGAACATCACATTGCAACATCACTTTATATCACGAGAGATGTTAAGCGTTTATATCAGGATTATTGCTTTTGAATGTCGCACTTTGATATAAAATGAACATCTCGGTAAGATGCTGTAATATATCTTGCTTGCTGGGGTATGATACCTATTTTATTAAGTTTCATTAACAACAGGTAATGGCAATCTCTAATATCTCATTTTCGATTGCCTAATTCGAAAATGTTTCATTTTCCGATTGCAGAAAAAATAGTATGTGTACCTCGTAGGAAAATCATATTCTCGTCCTCCGATGATTGCTAGATTTACATCGTCGTCCGAGAATATTTCGCTTTTCCTATTAAACTGCTGGACAAAATAAACGGGACAAACATATTTTTAGATACATTTTTAAGCGAGATGTTTTGAAAATAAGGCAAGATAAAAATATGAAGAGTTCAGCAACCTCTAGAAGGATCTATAAAGGAGGTATTCTAGACTACTTTGAACAAAATTACTTATTCAGATGGTATATACATGGTGATGAATAAGTTTACTAAATTTTGACAACATTTCTTGTTTGCTGAAAATCTAGGATTCAGTTTTTATTTTGTCTTTTGTGAATTGAGGATGATCTTTGAGAAGTTTAGAAAAAAAACAAGTTTAACCGATTTTAAAAATCGTACCACATTTCGGATTTTTGTATTTTTTCTTCAGACATTTACCAATCTTGAATTTCACCCTCCTGCTGATCAAGTAACTGATATGCGATTGGTTAATTTTGCAAAATTGATTTGTTACGTGTGTGCGAAGAGATAGTGGTATAAGATTTTTCTACAGGGTGTTGATTATCAAAATGTATAGACAACTTATATTGATTGGAGTGTTTTTTCAACAATTAACTGATTATATGTTTAATTGCTTGCTGATGAAACAATAATAATAATTTTGTCCGTTCAATGCAAATTCTGAGATCAATAAAATAAAACACCCAGACGGATTTTTCGCTTTTCATTTAAATTAATTTAAAAAGAATACAGAGCGTCTTAAACTTGACCTTACTAAAAAGAGGGTAAATAACTCATGTTGCTTTAAATGCTATAACACTGGAACTTTATTTCGGAAATAAATTTCAGTTAGAAACATAAGCGGCGGGATAACGGATCTAAAAACTCGGAGAGCAATGAGGTCATATTTGCAAGGTGGTGCCAAATACTTGTCGACGCAGGCCCAATGTTAAAGTTATCTGAAACGTTATCTCAATGAAAATATTAATTGAAAGCTTTACTAAAATCGGTATTATAAATAACGTTTGAAGTTTTTAGATGTTAGTGTCACCTATCTAAACCTATAATTTAACTTTTGACAGCAATGCATTGAGATGATTTTTCTAAAATTGGAACATAGGGAAAATAGCTGTGTATGTTCAGAGATAAAAAAATCTCACGGTATAATGGGCAGGTCACTCAGACTAAAAGAAGTGTGTTAATTGAGTAGTTGTTGTTTAAACAGGATATAGTGACAAAATATTTGTTAACAAATCATAGATAAAATGGAATCATAGAAAAAAGGAGATGAGTTTCACAGTTTTAACAATAATTAAATTGCAAAAAATATTTTTCAAACCTGAATAAACGGGCAGTTATTCAGACTCGCTAAAAAAATGAAAAAAAAATCATTAGTATCCGGGGTCTTTACCCCAGAAATCTTGTATATTGGTTTATTCATTTAGTAATTCATTTAGTTTGCTGTGAAATGTCAAAAGAAAAGTCCATTTACTTTGATAATGTCATCCTTTTCTGTGAAAAATTATATATACTGTTCTACATCTATACAGGGTATCTTTTTTAAGTGCGTCCAGTCTTGCTATCTCCGAAACGACTGTAGTTACAAAGTCGGTTAAATTAGCAAAAAGTTGACTTTTGTAGAGCCTGTTTAGAAAACGTTCACAAGGTTGCCACAACTCGAGTGGTTTCTGAAATATTTAGAAAAATCTAAAAAATGCCAAAAATGTAATCTCTTCTATTTCCAAAACTATTGGTGACACAAAAAAAGTTTAAATTATGAAGTTTCACTACACTCTAATCTCTCTCATATGACATTACTCGATTACTAGCTTCGTGTAACGCTTACTAACCTACTTACTAGTATAAAGTTAATTTTTTTAAATACTGACTTCAATTTTTTTTTCATAATTTGAAAGTTCTTTTTATTCTTAATATAACGGCGTATTACACGATTAGGGTTTTAAACGTTTCGACCACTTAAATCCATCATCAAGGTATTCTACCCAAATCCCATCCTGTTTAAAGAGTAATGAAAGTTAATTCTGTGTTTTTCTTCAGTAAATGCGTCAGAATAATTACCATCAATACTTGCAATTTTTTAGTAACCTAAAAGACATTATTACAAAAATTAAAAGAAAGGTGTATTGGCCCAACGAATAATGGACTGTAATATCACCTTTTGGTTTGTGCTTCGAGAAAATGATGCACAACGAAGTTCAATAGACATTTATTTATTATTAAAACAACTATATTTATTATTTGTCGCTTAAAATACGAAAAAGAATTATAAAAACAAAGCACACGTCGTTGTGCCAAGCGATCCGACCCCTGATCGCCTTCAGGCGAGAGTCCGATTCGCCCCGATCACTCGCGAAAACACCCGATGACTGTTTCTCGCGACGGTGACACCAGTGGCGGTCCTGCGCTCACGGACAATGCGCTTAGTTATACGGAGATCACAACATGCCCCCCGCCTTGAAGCACTACACCTTGTCTTCAACACTGCATCCACTCTCCACATCTTCTATGTTGCTTCGATGCTCTACTGGCAAAGGACACACTTTCGAAAACGCTCGTCTAATGGTTCCATTGGCCGTTTTAATGTCTGCGACACGACTGACACCGTCTGACCCGGGAAATACAGCGGACACACGACCCAAGCGCCATTTCCAAGGTGGGCTGTTTTCCTCCTTAATTAAAACCATGCATCACTCCTAAAGCTGCGATTGCGTCCGCTTCCACTTCGTTCTTTGCTGAAGTTCGCTCACATAGTCCTTGCTCCAGCGGTTCCAGAAGTGTTGCTTTAGTTGCTGGATTCTTTGATACAGCGTTAATCTGGATTCTGGTATATGACGGACGTCTGGATCAGGTAAATCCATAAAGCTTCTTCCAATTAGGAAGTGGGAGGGAGTTAGGGGGTTATAATTATTAGGATCGGATGAGAGGGGGGTGAGAGGTCGGGAATTTAGGATTGATTCGATTTGTGCCAACAAAGTAGTCAACTTCTCAAAAGTCAAACTAGCGTTACCTGAAACCCGCTTTATGTGGTGCTTAGCCGATTTAACACCGGCCTCCCATAGGAGACCAAAATGGGGAGAGTTTGCAGGTATAAGTGCCACTGGACATTTCACGAGAATACAATTCAGTAAGACTCTCAGCATTTTCTTGCAAGTAACGTCCTAATTCCTTTAACTCCCTATTAGCACCCACAAAGATTAACCCATTGTCAGAGAGACCCATTGGCAAGAGACTTGGCTTCCCGCGGCGCGAAACAAATCTTCTAAAAGCCATCAGAAAACATTCGCTAGTAAGATCTGATACTACTTCAAGATGCATCGCTTTAGGGGCGAAGCATACAAAAACACTTACGTAGCACTTGGACAATTTTGCACCCCTGCCCCTTTTGTCTTTAATACTAAGAGGAACCATATAATCCACTCCAACAGAATCAAAAACATTACCACTCTTCAACCTCCTTTCAGGTAAATTTTCCATAATAGGCTGTAAGCTTTGCGCATTAAATCTACAGCATTTAAAGCAATTGCGAACAACTGATTTCACTAAATTTCTACCAGCTATAGGCCAATAGGTTTCTCTTATAGATGCTAATAATAGCTGTGGACCTGCATGCAATATTCTTATATGCTCCTCCTCGCATATCATTTTAGACAAGCGATGATTGCGCGATATTAACATGGGATGACGCTTATTGAAACAAAATTGGGCATTCTTTAACCTACTTCCTACGCGAATTATACCATCGTCATCCATGAATGGATTTAAGGAAAGTAATCTGCTTTTAGAGTGTAATGGTTCTTTAGATTCCAAACGTAAATAATCATCGGGATATGAAATTTTTCTTTTACTTCAATATGACTTCAATATCGGTTCTAATCCCGCCATCTTACGCTTGCAATTATTCATGAAACTATAAACCAAAGCGGTTACTCTTATTAATTTAGTAAAACTAGAGAACCTATCAAAAATCCAAGAATCAAGCTCAGTAGCTAAAAACGATAATTTTTTGTTAACACGCAAATCGGGCAAACCATTTGCCCTTGCAATAGATTGAGGCCAATCCGTTTCATTCAGACCCAAAAATTGTGGTCCTAAAAACCAAGTTTCTAGCCCTAAAAACTGACCTGGGTAGACACCCCGAGATAGAACGTCAGACGGATTGATTGTATTTCGGAAACTCGATTACTAACAAATGTTTTAAGCATATTAGGAGGTGTTCTCAACCACCCTAACACAATTGTCGAATCCGTCCATAGCAAACATCTATTAAGCTTTAAGTTTATTGAGCTGAAAATCTTACCAACCAAACGCGCCAACACAAGAGCACCACAAATTTCAAGACGCGGAGTTGTCAAAGTAAGGACTCACCTTACTTTTAGCACATATCAAACGCACAGCAATCCTACCATCATTGTCAATGTTCCTCACATATACCGCACCTCCATATGCTCGGTCACTCGCATCCGAAAAGCCATGCAATTCATAGTACACTGCATTCACGCAAACAATATGCCTTGGAATCTCTAGTTTATTCAACTTAGGCAATTCCTTATAGAATTTAATCCAAATTTGGTGAAGATCACTAGGTAGCGATTCATCCCAGGACAATTTTTCAATCCACAACCTCTAGAGAAGTATTTTTGCTACAATGACGCAAGGAGCCAGTAATCCAAGGGGATCAAAAATCTGCGAGATGCAGGACAAAATAGAACGTTTGGTGACCTTAATAGGCTCTCCCGGTGTACCAATTTTGTAAGTCAAACTATCGGAAAGAACTTGACCATAACAAACCCAAAGTTTTAGTTTTCTCCTTTTCACCAAAGTCAAGGATATTAAATTTTTTCGAACCTGCTCTTACTGGCTCCAGGACACGAGGCTCGTTCGAAATCCACTTACGCAACTGAAAGCAACCCTTGCTTAGGACTTCAGAAACCTTACCACAAATATAGGCTCCTTCCTTGATGCTATCTACGGAACGCAAGAAATCGTCGACATAAAAAGAGGTTTTAATTACTTTTGAAATATGTGGAAGTTCAGTCTCACACTCATTCGCCAATTGTACCACGCACCTTACGGCCAGAAAGCTAGCACACTCTTGACCATATGTCACTGTGTTTAAATCAAAGACCTTTATCGGCTCATCAGGTGAATTGCGCCAAAGTATTCTTTGCAAAGGACGTTGAGATGGTTCAATTAAAACCTGGCGATACCTTTTCGTAATATCGGCTGAAATCACATATCGACCTTCTCGAAAGCGAATCAAAATGCTGAGCAAATCAGGCTGCAATACTGGGCCAACGATTTGAATGTCATTCAGAGACTTTCCTGACGTGCTCTTTGTACTACAGTCAAAAACAACGCGTAGCTTCTTAGTAAGACTTTCCTCCCTCAATACTCCATGATGGGGCATATAGTAAGCAAGTGTTGGTGCCTGGTTCCTTCCAGAAATGCCTCCAAACTTACTCACTTCAGTCATGTGTTCTAGACTTTGATATTCGTCGATAAACTCAAGATATCTTTCACGAAATTTGGGATCTGATTGAAATCTTCGCTCCAGAGAGCAGAAACGGCGCTTAGCTATTTCAAATGTCTCACCCAAAACAGTTGGTGCTTCCCTGAGAGGCATAGATACCACAAATCTTCTATTCAAGTCTCTCTTAATAAAAATTTTCAAAATCAAGCTCACACATTCTCTCTTCAACACACAACGACCTATTATTATCTGGAAACTCATGCTCAATATCCCAGAATTTTTGCAAGTCGAACAACATTTCCGAACTGTTACAATTTTTGCTGAAGTTACAAACTGACTTACGAGGATAAGTAGTCGGAATTGGACCTGACACCACCCATCCAAAACGTGTTTTCTGCAAAATTGGATTTTGCGGTCCTAAATTTATTTGACCTATACATAACAAGCTCTAAAATAACTCACATCCTATCAAAATATCTATGGAGCTAGGTTTATGAAAAGAAGGATCTGCCAAAATGATATTTTTGGGAATATTTAAGTTTTGAACATTAATCCTGTTTGCGGGAATGGAATCAGTTATCTGAGGCAAAACCAGGCAATCCAACTCAGAGTGATATGAATTTTTGACACCCTGGCATTACTCTGACCTAGGCCTCCAATTGTAAGAACAAAACTGTCTTTATTAATTTTTAATTTGTCACTAAACCTATCAGTCACAAAACTAGATTGACTACCCGAATCAAGAATAGCCCGTGCAACATGCCACAAGCCTTCACTATCTTTAACCTCAACTAAAACTGTAGAAAGTAAAATATCATTACCAACTGAGAGGGATGAAAGTGCTATCTTGGCATTTGATGTTGTATTATACTCAATAGGTGAATTATTATTGGCTGATTGCAAGGACCCCAAATGCAACAAAACATTATGTTTAGAATTACATTTCGAACAAAGATCTGCTCGACAAACTTGACTGAAATGTCCAGGTTTAAGACAATTTAAACAAAACTTTAACTGTTTAATTTTTTCATAACGTTCTTTGGGTATTAACTTTAGGAAATCACCGCATTTACGGACAACATGATTATCTTTGCAAATGGGGCACCTAATTTCGCTACCCAGAAAACTTTTGTCTTTATGACCAAAACGACGATGTCCTTGAGAACCCAATGGCTCTAAAGGTTTTTCTGACTTTCGGCGCTCTAATGTCTCAAGCAGGTCCGCACGTGACTTTAAAAAACATTTCAAATCATCCCATGAAAGTTCGCCTTGACTTGAGCCCTTAAATTGTTCCCATTCACGATCAGTTACACTATCCATTTTTTTACCAACTATGTACACAATCATAGAACCCCAATGTTCGGTGCCCTGTCCCAAAGCCTTTAAAGAATTTAAATTTTTTGACACTGTGTCTATTAAAGTTCTAATTCTAACGGACGATTCTTTTTGTATTGTTTCTAATTCAAAAATTGACTTTAAATGCATGTGAACTAATAAACGAGAATTATTATATCTCTCACAAAGGGCAGTCCAAGCGATACTGTAATTTGCACCTGAAAAATCTAACGAGCGAATGACCTCTGCGGCTGCATCCTGCAAAGAGGCCCTTAAATAGTGAAACCTCTGTATGTGACTTAAAGACTCATTTTCATGAATCAAACTACTAAATATGTCTCGAAATTCAAGCCATGCCCTATAGT
Organism: Taphrorychus bicolor; assembly: GCA_951812265.1. NCBI lineage: Eukaryota > Metazoa > Arthropoda > Insecta > Coleoptera > Curculionidae > Taphrorychus > Taphrorychus bicolor. The sequence goes on from OX638304.1 coordinate 1,046,805, forward strand.
CACCAGAAAACTTAGGCAAAGTTATAACAGGAAGTTTAACACCGCCCAAATTTGAACCAAGCTCACCTGAATCGCCTTTTTCACTGGCGTTTCCGCTAGAATGCATGCTGACATTCGCCTCACTTTGACGTTCGGCACTGTATTTTTGAAGTAAACTTTTTGCTTTTGACTTAAAACGAAATAGAGATCATCAAAATTAACACGCTCAAGAGCCTGAGCATCATCTGTATGAATAAAATCTAATTCCTGTTAAATCATTTCAAATTTCTGATAAATTGTGTCCAATTTTGTTAACCTCTCTTCCAATTCACATAGCTCGGCATCACTCAAAATAAATTTTACCTCAAACCTTTCCAAAACCTTCTGAAAGGCGGTCATCTGAGCTTTACAAGTGCCTCTGCCCCTAACTAATTTATCCACATTCGAAACATTAACTTGATTATTGGCCGAGGCACCTGCACTAGCCTCTTCATTAGCCATTTTTAAATATTAGCGACCCAAACGTACACAGTACTTACACAACAAATGATTAAATAAAACACAATAAGTACTCCACTTTGTTGGCATAACCAAATCAAAAAATGCATAGGAATTTAATAGGGAAAGAAAGGACTTACCCACTTCCTATTTTTTTTTGCCAACAATCAACTGTAGCTCCTCCAAAAAGCCTCAACATAGCCCCGAGCACGACGATTACCTGGTATCAGGATTCTCAACAATGGCGGCTCAGCAACAGGCAGCAGGTCAAACGACGATCCGGCTCGAAAAGGACCAATGTATTGGCCCAACGAATAATGGACTGTAATATCACCTTTTGGTTTGTGCTTCGAGAAAATGATGCACCACGAAGTTCAATAGACATTTATCTATTATTAAAACAACGATATTTATTATTTGTCGCTCAAAATACGAAGAAGAATTATAAAAAAAAGCACACGTTGTTGTGCCAAGCGACCCGACCCCTGATCGCCTTCAGGCGAGAGTCCGATTCGCCCCGATCACTCGCAAAAACACCCGATGACTGTTTCTCGCGACGGTGACACCAGTGGCGGTCCTGCGCTCACGGACAATGCGCTCATAGTCGTTTTCAGGAAGATATTCATCTAGCCAGCCATGGAAATATCGGTTTTGTAGTGGCAGCCTTTCTTCCAAAAATTTTTCAATTGATATCTGGGGAAATTCTTATTTTCTGTTGGTATCTAAGACATTCCGTCAAAATTTAAGAAATGGCATGACGCCATTTGAAAATTACAAAATTTGAGGTTAAAACCCGACAAATGCGTTCGTTAAGCTCGCTTCGCACCAAACTCCGATCTAGTAACTTTTCAATTGTTTTTAAAAGGTGCGTTCACAATGTCATGGGTGGCTAGATGAATATCTTCCTGAAAACGACTATATTTATACGGAGATCACAACAAAAGGAATCTTATTATTGTGCTAATATGAACAAGATAATTATGTTAGAAATGAAGCGATGACTTAATATTTTGATCTATTTTGTAAACAACTATTGTTTTAAGAAATGAAATGGTCAAATTGTCTTCCTTGGCTTCTTAGGCACAACCTTGCCCTCTTCTTAATATTGGCTTGGTCGTTTTCTAACATTTGTGGCGTAATTTTATTACAAGCCATTTGAATTTTCCTTTTCAAATCGTCCACATCTTGTGCCTCCACATTATTGCCAATCCAGCGATGGGACATAGATAAATTTAAATAACAAACACATCGGTGATCTCTATGAGCAGGCGCACCATCGTGCTGAAAATACTCATAATTTCTATACACGTACAATGGTAAATTTTCAACAAAACTCTCGAGATCTTTAGCTAAAAAATTTAGATACATTTGGCTGTTCAAGTGATCATTAAATAAGGAAGGGCCTATTACTTTGTTGTCGAGAACACCTAACCAAACGTTAATACCGAATTGTTCCTGAAAACCGGTTTCTCTACGGTAATAATGATAATCTACGGTAATAATGACCATTTATAATAGCGGCTTTCATCGCTCCACATCACTTTTTTACAAAAATGGGGGGTCTGGCCTAATTTTTCGTAGTATCCATCTCCAGAAAATAGGCCTTTTTCGAAAGTCGTCAGATCTCAGATGATGAATTTTCCGATATCGATATGGTTTAAAACCATTCCTCCGCAGGATTTTTGTGACCGAGCTTTTGGCGATGTTTACTTCCTTTACTAATTCGCGCAATGAGACAACTTCATTTAAGTCATTTTCATAAGCTACGTATGCTAAAATTAGGATAGATTGATCAGCATTCAAAGGACGCAGTTTGGCACATTTAAGTAAAAACTAGAAGTTTACCTAAAACGTTCAATTCATTTACTTCTCCTTCTTCTGTGGCAGAGTTTTTTTTCTCTAGGTTTTTAAAGGACCCATGTAGTTTGTGGCAAACATGCTATTTGTTGCCATGGACAGGCGGTGTTCTTTTGTTTCGTCAAAGCACCCTATGTGGCAAGGTTGGATGGGCTCAAACAAACCGGCCCTGGCATTTTTTTTTCATTCAGCCCTCCCTTGGGGGAATCACAAATATGTTTTGAAAATTTTAGTGGAAAGAAAACGAATCAATATTTTAGTATTTTTATTTTCGATAATTAATGTAAAATACACGATGCAACAAAAATGACCAAAATAACTGAAAGAGTTATACACTTACAAACCAAATGGAGAAACAATCCACACAACTGGACTATAATAAATCCACTTTGCTTATCAAGACAGACCAGACAATCCCGTTACCTTTTCCCTACTTCCACCCTGTTAGAACAGTTCAATTTAGAATAAAACTTTTTTTTTCTCTCTCTCTATTACCTGTACATATTAACTAGAATAAGTAAAATTGTAAATAATGTATATTGTAACACATAGGCAGAAAGACCAATAGGTCGATATCCTTTTTTTCTTACGAAAAATAAAAATAATTTGAATATATATATAAGGAGTGGAAACAAAAATAGATTGTTATAGAGGATTAACCTCTATAACACAACAAAAGAGATTCTACACTATTGTCACTTCCCACAGACAAATGGCCGAGGTTTCGTACCTATATTGTCTGGGGGCGACGTATAGTGCAGAAAGGAAATTAAGTGCAATCATCAGAGCGTTACCTCCCAAGACGCGTTTCGCTCCCACTAGAGCTCGTCAGTTGGGTTCACTCTGATGATTGCACTTCCCTCCCTGACAAATATCTATATCGAAATGTCCACTCAACTATGGCAGGCCAGTTTCACTGCCGCCATCTCTTTCGTTGAGTGGGCATTTGTACTGCACGTATTGCAGACACCGATCACGAATCGCTTCGTCGATCGATAAATGTGTCTGCATCCGTGGCAGTACTTCGGCTAACACCATACCGAAAGTATATAAGGAGTGGAAACAAAAATAGATTTCCGATTCTTGGCCTGTAAATATATATGGGAGAATGACACAGCACTTTTAGTCTGTGTCTGGTGTAAAAAAGGCCCAAAAATTACTGTTATAGAGGATTAACCTCTATAACACAACAAAAGAGATTCTACACTATTGTCACTTCCCACAGACAAATGGCCGAGGTTTCGTACCTATATTGTCTGGGGGCGACGTATAGTGCAGAAAGGAAATTAAGTGCAATCATCAGAGCGTTACCTCCCAAGACGCGTTTCGCTCCCACTAGAGCTCGTCAGTTGGGTTCACTCACTTAATTTCCTTTCTGCACTATACGTCGCCCCCAGACAATATAGGTACGAAACCTCGGCCATTTGTCTGTGGGAAGTGACAATAGTGTAGAATCTCTTATGTTGTGTTATAGAGGTTAATCCTCTATAACAGTAATTTTTGGGCCTTTTTTACACCAGACACAGACTAAAAGTGCTGTGTCATTCTCCCATATATATTTACAGGCCAAGAATCGGAAATCTATTTTTGTTTCCACTCCTTATATACTTTCGGTATGGTGTTAGCCGAAGTACTGCCACGGATGCAGACACATTTATCGATCGACAAAGCGATTCGTGATCGGTGTCTGCAATACGTGCAGTACAAATGCCCACTCAACGAAAGAGATGGCGCCAGTAAAACTGGCCTGCCATAGTTGAGTGGACATTTCGATATAGATATTTGTCAGGGAGGGAAGTGCAATCATCAGAGTGAACCCAACTGACGAGCTCTAGGGGAAAATTTTAATATAGAATAGTACCAATACTATGCTATTCATATGTTAAAGATTTTTTCAATAGCGAACTGGATGCTGCTATTTTGTCTATGATCTCATCATTTTCAATTTGACATAATACCGATTTTTCGATGTTCATTAACATCAATGTCTCCAATAGGTCATCAGCTAATCTATTCCTTAGCCGATTTTTTATATATTTTAGATTTGAAAATTATCTTTCACAAGATACTTGAGATATTGGTATTCTAAGAAGATACTGATAAGCTAGTGCCAGCAACGGATATGCTTCTTGATACATGTTATTTCTTAATATAATTGTGTAACAACAGATAACACAATTTTGGCAATAAGTTTCGACCATATTTTTGCAAGAAACATTAATATTTTTTTCTTTTCCATTGCGACACCCTTTCTCAGGTCCGATGATACTTATTTAATTCGTTGAGTCTCGGGCGCCACCCTTTGATATTTATAAAGCGACAAAGGGACCGCTGTTGCCTACAAGGTAGCTTTTATACAGGGGAGAAATATTCCAGGGATTTTTAGATTAAAACACCAGGAGTAAAGAACAATAATAGGGCGTCTATTAAACTACGGTAAAACAACATTCAAACACCTACTAATACTACGAACTGTAACAACAAAATAGAATATAGTCGGTTTCGGTTTAATCACATCCAGGCTGGCTTTGAAGATCGGTGCTACGGGCAGCCCAGGATGTAAAACAGGACGGTGACGGAATCGGTGATAGGTCCAAATCGGATTTAAAGGAAGCGGTACGGTGAGCGGTGTGTTAGCGATTTTCCCGGGTTACATATGAACGCACCCTGTAATAAAATGAACGCTGCCAAAATCAGCATGGCACATGCGTCACTTGTACGTCACAGGTACTCCGGTGGAGCACGACAACTCCAACTACACCGGAAAATCACAAATCCACCCTTCTTGTGTCGTAAAACCTTATCATGACGTCAGGAGCCGAAACGTGAAGCAACAACGTCGGCCCCCTTAGTCAGATATCCGGTAATAATTCACCTAGTCTTCTGACTGCTGCCTCAATGGCCCGTTTTCCCAGAGTTGGGCACTACCCTTTCCTCCGCTGCGGGCCACTTCACTTCCACTGGACTCCAAAATGTTCGATTCATTTTGCTAATTTTAACAAATTCTGTTTTCTTGTTAAGCGCGACAAACAGGTGGCGCCATCCATGGGTGCACCCGCGGACTTACGGCCGTTTTGGCCATTGCCTTTGTTTTATATGGGGAATTCCCGTTTTTATTTAAATAAAAGGTGTTGTAATGAGTTGGGTGATGAAATATAAAGAAAATGTTAATTGTGACGTCATTACTTGTGAGCTAGAGAAAAACTTCATTACATTACCCCCTCTTCTTCGTAAAGAAAAATAAATTTACTTATTTTTCTTCACAACTTAACATTTTCAAAAATACAATACAAAATTACAACCTAAAATTAATTCACAACACTAAAACTAACACTATCACTAAAACAGTCATTGGCTTCTGTCTGGTTCTGAACTGGTTTCTGTCTAGTCTCTGCTCTTTCAGATTCCTGAAGGTATCGCTTTTTACTTAGCAGATACGGAGTCTTCTCCCTATGGTCCAGGGTACAGGAACAGCGACGCGACGTCACTCCAACTCTGCCACAACGGGAACAAAATAAGATGGATCATCCTTGGCAGTGGTATCTGTCATGTCCAGAACTTCCACATCTCCAACAAGTGTCGTTGGTAATGGCGACTTTCGTTGTAGCTTCTTTACAACTGGTGGCTTTCTCCTCGGTTTGCTCATGAGTGCTAGTCTGACATTTGTCTGGGAGTGGAGCATCGTTGGCTTTGACTTCCGATAGTTCTTCCTCTATTGACATTGATAGATATAATTCCAAGTCCGTTTCTAGCTCTAGGATATCCTGATCCATTAGTTGGCGTTCAAGGTCTTCCATGTTCATTGCTTGTCGTACCAGGTCTCGGGAGTTTATGTTTCCTGATAACAAGAATTTCAAATTACTACCATTTTATTGCTCCACCCCTCTTATATCCCCTGGTCCATCAGGGACCGAATTTAGAAAAAAAAATAAATAAAAAAAATCGCAATGGTATGAACACGATCGGGCAAACCATCTCAAAAACAAGAATTATTTTATTATAATTATTTATAATTAAATTTATTATAAATTTAATCGTGCCTTTGTAGTCTATCGGGGCCCTTGGTTGGTAAGGTCACGTAAATGTATCTGCCGCTTTGGGCCCGAAAACGTTTCCGTTTTTTTTCTTCTCCTTGGGAGCGTTTTCCGGTCGAAGTCTAAATAACGTTCTCCTTATTTCTCGAGACCATTCCTCTGGGTTCGAAAACTTTTCCAGCCAAGCGGCCAGCTGCTCCTCGGTCAAAGCTGTTATAATTGCGGTATCACCGACTGTAACCGAGGAGACATCGCGCAGTGAAGCGATACCCTCAGATCTCGTCCTCTCCATCAGGGGAGAAAGGCTGGGCATAATGTTGCTCTAGGAGTGCCTCGTAAATTTCCAAAGCTCGTTCCACCATGAAAAGAAATTCTCTAAAAAAAGATTCATCGGTTAATTCTTTTTTCCATTTATTTTTTTTTCTTGGTGTGACACCACGCGGTTCCGTCCGCATGGGCTGGTTTCATATCCTTGATGTGGATATGCCGCAGCAGTTCACCGGTGGAATCGCGGAGATCTTATGCGACTGGTGATACGACTTTTGTTACCGTACATGGACCGGAACACTTTGGAGCTAGCCCCGCTGCAAAACCCTGCAAAGCGTGAGAGAGAGGACCATCCTTCCCAAAGACTCGGGTCCCCACGGTACATCGCCATTATCGGCGACGAATATTGTAATGCCGACTCTGTGTGGAAACGGCACGACCCAAATTAATCTGGACTAAACGGAAAATTTCTTTTAACTTTTGAAGTTTGCTGGCGTGCTCACATAGGTGGACCTCTTCAGGGTCTGGGACAAAGTCGGATTCAGACGTCAACATTCATTCAACATCTGCACTGCGACTTAAAGCATGTGGGGGAACCATCTCCCTCCCAAAATTGAGAAATACCGGAGAAAACCCAGTAGATTCGTGCCGGGAGCTATTTATAGCAAACATGAAATCGGACAAATGTTCATCCCATTTACGATGGTCTAGTTCACAGAACTGAGCGATCATTGTCTTGAGAGTTTTATTGGTCCTTGCGACCGGGTTAGCGTGTGGGGTGTACGGAGGTGTCAAACGGTGTTTGATGTTCATTTCACGTAGAAATGTTTGAAACGATTGTCCAGTAAACTGGGAACCATTATCGGAAATGACAGTAGTGGGACATCCAAAACGGGCAATGATATCATCGTACAAGGTTTTGGTAACAACTCGACTAGTGGCTTTACGGATTGCTTTACACTGCGTCCACTTCGTGAAAGCATCCTGGAATACAAGCAAACAAGAATTTCCTTTAGAGAAACGTGGTAATGGTCCTACAATGTCTGTAGACACCACTTCCCAAGGTTGACTATTTCGGATTAGGTTCATTTTCCCCGCGGGTTTCTGTTGGCATGTCTTATACTTTTGACAAGATGGGCAAATACGGACGTAACGGTTTATGTCTCTAAACATTCCTGGCCAATAATACCTTGAGGCTATTTTGGCGATAGTCTTTGCAACTCCCAAATGTCCGGCAGTCGGTTGGTCATGATTTTCGGTTAGTACGGTAGGGCGGGCCGATTTTGGAACGCACAGTTCCCATGGATCGGTCATTTCGGGTTCGGTCGAGATCTGAGTAGTCCCAGAAATGTCAGTATAAATGACCGTTTCGCAAGCAGTTGGATTATTCTCAACGGCTATCTTCTTATTTCGACACCACGAACATTGTACAAAGTCAGCTAATAAAAACACTTGTTCCGTTTCTACGGTTTGGTTCGCTTCAGGATTACGGGATAGAGCATCAGCTACTTTATTCAACACTCTTTTGCGATATTTAATGTCAAAGTCGAATTGGTGAAGGTACATGCTCCATAGAGCTAGTCTACCAGACGGGCTTTTAATGGTGTAAAGCCATTTCAAGGACTGATGGTCGGTTACCACAGTGAATCGGTACCCTTCTAAATAAGAACGCATTTTCTCTATTCCCCAAACAATCGCCAGACATTCCTTCTCGGTGACCGAAAACTTTTTCTCATTGACACTCAGGGTGCGGCTTGCATATATATACAAATCACGTGGTCGCCTTTGGATCCATTCTGGATCAGTACAGCACCTAAGCCTTCATCGGAAGCATCAGCCTGCAGGATGAAGGGTTTCGTAAAGTCAGGGCAAGCCAGAACAAGGGCCTCGGTTAAATATTGTTTAAGTCGGTTAATAGCATCTTCTTGTTCTTTGGACCAAGTCCATCTGGAAGCTTTCTTGAGTAGGCGGGTAAGAGGTTACGTAATTTTTGAAAAGTCGGGAACAAAGGTTTCGTAAGTCTGATAGGGTACTTTGTGGATCCCTAAGGAAAACTTCGGGCGGCATTCGGTATGGCCACGTCATAGGAGAACCAGTAGTTTCAGGTGAAGGCTGTATTTGGTTTGGTATCGGTAAGGGGCTAGGGTGCGGTAGGAAGTCTGTGTTTTCTTCCATGAGTCGGATAAATCGGTACAGCGTAAGAAAATAACAAAAGAGTCCCTGGACCCTTAAATCTAAACAAAAGAAAAGAGTCCCTGCTCGGGCGCCAAAATTATGCGACGCCGTTTCTCAGGTCCGCCGATACTTATTTAATTCGTTGAGTCTCGGGCTCCATAGTTTGATATTTATAAAGCGACAAAGGGACCGCTATTGCCTACAAGGTAGCTTTTAAACATGGGAGAAATATTCCAGGGATTTTTAGATTAAAACACCAGGAGTAAGGAACAATAATAGCCTGTCTATTAAACTACGGTAAATCAACATTCAAACACCTACTAATACTACGAACTGTTAGTGAATCTCTATGACTACATACGAACACATCCTAAAATTATCAAATTAATAACAGCGAGAGGGGGGGAGCAACAGTTAGTTACTTAGTAAAGGAAATTCTGATGATCCACGGAAAACGGGAGGTTTAGGTAATGAACCAGTACATTCTGTACTAGATCGGTCGGGGTCGGAAACTTCAATATTGCGTACAAGCATTAACAACAATATGAAACGGTAACGGAGCTTTGGGACCACTGGGTGGGTTTTGGAGGAAGCGTACTTTATAATTCGGAATCGGATATAGTCGGTTTCGGTTTAATCACATCCAGGCTGGCTTTGAAGATCGGTGCTACGGGCAGCCCAGGATGTAAAACAGGACGGTGACCGAATCGGTGACAGGTCCAAATCGGATTTGAATGAAGCGGTACGGTGAGCGGTGTGTTAGCGATTTTCCCGGGTTACATATGAACGCACCCTGTGATGAACAAAATGCACGCGGCAAGAATCAGCACCTAACCTGATACTTTTCCCTGAGCACTTTTTGAATATTCTAAGATACCTTAACTGAGATTAAAGTGTTACAATGTCGCCCCACGTTGGGCGCCAAATTGTAACACTTTAATCTCAGTTAAGGTATCTTAGAATATTCAAAAAGTGCTCAGGGAAAAGTATCAGGTTAGGAACAAAAAGTGCTACAAAACCGGCCGGTAAAGGGAGTTCGGGGCGCCACCAATTTTAATCAATTAAATTGGAAAAATCCTACGCTGTTAGGTAGCTGATCAGTTCCCTTTAGCCTCTTCCAAAATACCCATAGTACTTGCAAACAAAATAAAACTAACAAGTTTAATTTATGTCCTATAATATCAAGGAACGAAATCAATGTTGTTCAATATGATGATTGTACTTCAAGTCAATGAGTGAAAGGTTTTCCTTAATTCTACTTATCACAATTGTCTGGAAAAATTTCTCCTAGTGGTGATCACCAAGCGTAACAATAAAAAAAACAGGTTAACTTAAATACTACTACTTAGCTTGACACGACGCTATTACAAATGGTCACAAAGGCTAGACGCCTTAGGTCCAAAACAACGCAAGAGGTAGTGGCTATTGGCCCTCCAAAAATTATGGTTGTAGCTATCTGCCTCTTACACACAATAGTGGTGGTTTTCGAACAATAAGGTGGTGATTAACCTTCAGAAACAATAATGGTGCCTGGTAGCCCCTTGGAGACACAAAAGTGGCCGATGGCCTCCTTGGAAAGACTAATGGTGGCGGTAGGCCCCCTTGGAAACACCCTCGTCCACGAGGGTTTCCAAAAACAGAACAAAATAAACACGTGGTGTGGCTGCTTTCAGCCCTCACATTAACCTTGCTGACACGTGGTACATTGGCTTATGTGGCCCTGGATCGTAGTATAGGTTGACAAATGCTTTGCTTGTAGGCCAAAACTCTCTTGCTGCACAATCCCGAAATTCGGTTCAACTTCCCTCATCCAAAAATTTCCCAAAAACTGGTCGAGTGACCACAAAACTAACACCAACTATGGGAAGTTGAAATACTACTACAAATCGACTAAATCCCACGTAGTGGTTTACACTTTTACGTCGAAATGAGTAGCAGCGAAGAGATGAGTGTTGCCTTCCACGTGTCTTGATCCAGAAAGAAAGATCTTCACCAATATTCCGACTTTCAATAGATAAAAGGTGGAGGAGGGGAAAAGATATTGGTCGAGAGCGCCAGCGCGCAACGAACAATTGACGAATGACAACTCTCATTGTTATCGAAAAGCGTTTTAGGACGACACCCAAAATACTTGCTCTCGCTACTCTTTTTACTCCTCAGAAAATAAGAAAAATGTACCACTTAAAGTTTGTCCCATATGTTTTCCATTTCATCTAGTGATATTATCATAAAATAACGTTTGACTTACGAACAGCTAACAAAGGGCTATTAGGTGCAAGCAAAGAATTTGCAAAGTCCTCTCAAACATGGCGGACTTCCGGCCAAGAAACCGAAGCACTTAGGTGGATAGGCAGTCACCTCCATATCTACACAATTCACCCAACAAATCGGTCAATATATCAGTCAATCAATGCGACATTTGAAATAAGTCAGTTGTTTATTTATTTTCCAAGTTTTGGGGTTATAATTTCCCAAACTTAATAAAATCTGTGGCCTTCCTTATTGAAACAAAGGCAAGGAAAATGGGCGCAACTCACTGCCACCACAGTCCTGTGACCCCTGACAAGACAAAACGTGAACCCTATCCACCTTCCACAGGTTAGCAAAAAAAAAGGTAAATAAACAACCTCAAATCTTTACACTCGAGCAGAACAACGTTTCAGCCCCAAATAGACGACAAATATCCGCATTTGCATGACTAATTCTAGCGACAGTTTTCAACCGTTACAGCGTCACTTGTACGTCACAGGTACTCCGGTGGAGCACGACAACTCCAACTACACCGGAAAATCACAAATCCATCTCTCTTATGTCGTAAAACCCTATCATGACTTCAGGAGCCGAAACGTGAAGCAGCAACGTCGGCCCCCCTTGGTCAGATATCCGGTAATAATTCACTCAGTCTTCTGACTACTGCCTCAATAACTCGTTTTCCCAGAGTTGGGCACTACCCTGTATTTCTCTGCGGGCCACTTCACTTCCACTCCACCTCAAAATGTTCGAATCATTTTGTTAGTCTAACAACTTCTGTCAGCTTGTTAAGCGCGACAAACAGGTGGCGCCATCTATGGGCGCACCCGCGGACCTACGGCCATTTTGGCCATTGCCTTTGTTTTATATGCGGAATTCCCGTTTTTATTTAAATAAAATGTGTTGTAATGAGTTGGGTGATGAAATATAAAGAAAATGTTAATTGTGACGTCATTACCTGTGAGTTAGAGAGAAACTTCGTTACAAGTGGACATTGAAGAGGGGAATAGATTGTCGTGTTTGATACGGGATTCTTTACTACGTTGAGCAGGGATACCGTTCAACAATGTTTCATCTTGCGCAAATTAGTAATGAGCATCTCGTTGCTCTTACAATATGGTAACTAAGCCCAACATTTTCTATACTAATTGCTCACTTCTTATTAGTTTTAAACTACAACTACAGTTTATGTCTAATAACTCAATATTAATTACAAAACAATTTTAATTGATATACGGGAGGCGTTCTTGGGGTGTTGGCCTTAGGTGATGGGAAACAAAAAAAAAACACAGGGTTTTCCTTTCCTTAAACTTCTAATTGTTTTAGACGTTTCGATGCCCTATGGCATCTTTATCAGTAGAAACTGCAAAACATTTAGCTATGAGTGATACGGTCCGTGAGACCTATAGGTAGACAGAGGCTTACAGGTCGCTCTCTAAGTGTTAGTGATAACCAGTGCAAATATTGCAATAAAACAGTGGTGACAGCTGTAAAATGTGTTAAATGTACTGATCTGTTCCATCCAGCATGCTTGGTAAAAGCATCTCAACTGAAGAACGCTACATGTAAGCATGTGGCTGAGGATACGGAAGAGGTTAGAATGCAGATAGGGAATGAAACAACATATCTCCTCCAAATCATAAAGCAGATGGAAGAAAAATACGCCCTCTTGGAGGGTAAGCACTTACTCTTGCAAGAAACATGCAGCCTCTGGAAGGAAAAGGCAACACAGCTAAAGGACGAAAAATCCCAATCTATCAAAAAGACCGCGAAACCAGGGACAGAAAAAGTTCGCATTGAAAATCCAATCGTCCAAATCATAGATAAACCCACCACAGGCAATTCATCGCGTGAAAATAAAAATGTGAACACATTCCAAAGTGCAAAACATAAACACACTCCTTTATTGGAGCAAAAAATCTGTGAAGTATACGAGAGAAGTAAAACACCTGAAATTCAGTCGAGTGATGATGTCGTATCCGATGATGGATTCGAAGTGCCGCGAAAACAACGCCGTCACGATCAAAAATTTCGGAAGAGTGTTAAGAACTTTGTGATTGGTACTCGAAAGGATGCAACCGACTGTGATATGTTCCATGCAAAAAGCGACAGTAAAATCTGGTTATTTATATCGAGGGTCAGTGAAACTGTTACCGAAGACACAATTAAAACTTATATCGTAAAACATACGGAAGCAAACAGTGAGGATATTCAAGTGAAGCTGTGTATCCCGAAAGAGCAGAAATCAAAAAGGAAACGCTTTATGGTTGGTGTTGATCCCGAATTGAAAGACAAGGTTTATGAAGCTGACTTTTGGCCATCTGGAGTTGCGTTTGAGCGTTTTAACTTTTCCAGGGGTAAGAATTTTTTATGAATTGCAATATTAAAAAGCCTACAATCTCCTCTGAACGAGACAGAGCTGCGAATAAAATCGAAAAAACCGTTAGGGAACTCGAGGTATTTCACCTAAATACCCAAAGTATAAACAATAAAATCGCGGAAATTGCAGTGATTCTGTCCGATATGAAGCCGAATATTTTTTGCGTTTCTGAACACTGGCTTCAAAACAATGATATTGAACACCTTTATATTGAAGGCTACCAGATCATAAGCTACTCATCAAGGAGAGAATTTCGGGGAGGGGGAACGGCGATATTTGCTCTTCCTGAGGTGCAAATACAGCAAATCACTTGTGATATTTTACCCATAGAAAAAACACTTGAATTCTGTTATATTAATTTTAGATTGTCTGATAGTAATTGTATTTTAGTTTGTTTGTATCGGTCTCCATCTGGGGATTTTGATGAATTTTTAAATTTGCTAAATATGCTTTTACATACCATTTATTCACCCAACAGAATGCTTGTAGTCTGTGGGGACTTTAACATTGATTTTCAAGTCCAAAGCGGCTCAGTATTATCAGTTTTGCAACTAATGAACTCATATGGTCTAACAGCACATGTTCGTGATCACACTAGGGTTACCTCTGCCTCCTCAACTCAAATTGACAATATTTTTTCGAACTTTCATACCAGTGATATTGCGTGTAGTGTATATCATTCTTTTGTGTCTGATCATTATGGGCAGCTCTTGACAGTTCGCACAGCCGTGCCGATGCCTGTACCTGTTTTTGCAAGGAAACGCTTTTATACGAATGAAAACATTGTAGTGTTTATCGACTTTTTACTGCATGAATCATGGGAAGATGTGTTTAGTGCCATTGGAGTAGATGCCAAATATGAAACTTTTTTTAGAATATTTTTTTACTGGTTCGATAGGTCGTTTCCTCTGCAGATAAGCAAGTTGAAACAAAAAACCCATAATTGGGTAAATAAAGATGTAAAAAGATACTCCGAGTTTGTAAAGGACTTGTATGTTTGGTTTAAACAAACAAAAAGTCAAGAGGCATATCGAGAATATAAGATAGAACGCAAGAAATATAGGCACTATATCACATCCTACCAGAAATCCCTAAATGAAGGTCAAATTGCAAATTCAAAAAATAAGTCCAAAACAGCTTGGAATATTTTCCATAGGTTATCTAACAAATTTAAATCCCAATCTAAAATTCGTGTTAAAGATGATAATGACGTCATATTGGAAAAACCTAAAGATATTTCAGAAATGTTTGCAAAACAGTTTGACTTATCCAACGATACAGCAATATTCACCTCAGTTGGAGATGTGTCACCTTATCCTTCGATTTTTTTATTGCCAATTGACGAATCTGAGGTCATTGGGTTGATATCGCAACTGCCAAATAAGTTTTCTGCAGGTGTTGACGGGGTTCCGGTGCGTATTCTTAAGTATGTTGCCGAATTAATTGCAAAGCCACTCGTAGATGTTATAAATGAATGTCTTACAGAAGGAGTGTTTCCGGATAGCTGTAAAATTGCTAAAATCGTTCCCGTTTTTAAAAAAGGTGACCCATTAATAAAAAGCAATTATAGACCTGTATCAATATTGTCGGCATTTTCAAAAATATTTGAGCGTGTAATTTATATTAGAATAATGGGATTTCTGAGTAGATATAATGTATTGGTTCCTCATCAGTATGGCTTCACCCCGGGCAAATCAACTGAGCTGGCTATTATTGATATGGTTCAGCACATCTTCCATGGCGTTGATCAACATTCCAAGGTTGCAGGTTTATATTTCGACTTATCAAGAGCTTTTGATACAATTAATCATGGATTATTGATAGAAAAATTAGAGTACTATGGACTGAGAGGTGTCTGTTCGCTGCTGATAAAATCTTACATGCACGGAAGAAAGCAGACAGTTTGTGTCACATGTGACGGTGTGTCGAGTTTTTCTGGGGTGTCCACTGTTGAGCGGGGTGTACCACAGGGATCAGTGCTGGGCCCTCTGTTGTTTCTCCTATATGTTAATGATTATTCAAGGTGCATACCGGGAGGCTTGATATGCCAATATGCTGATGATACATCGGTAGTGCTTTCGAGTACATCTATCGAGGGTCTCTCTGCATCATGTAGTGCAAAGGTTATTGAGGTCGAAGATTGGTGTCAGAATAACTCCTTAAAATTAAACACTATGAAAACAGGTCTTTTAATGTTTGATAAAGGTAGAACTAATTTTTCATTGTATGTATCCACGAATGGAAGATCTATACATATGTCGTCCAGTGTAAAGTTCTTGGGCGTTCATCTAGATTCCCGGTTGAGCTGGGATGTTCATTGTCAGAGCATAACATCTAAGCTTAATAGCAAGTGTGCACTTCTAAGAAGAATTCGAAGTGTACTATCTCTTGACATGCTTAGGCTCTTTTATTTGAGCAGTGTGCAGTCCATTTTTTCTTATGGGATAGTATTCTGGGGTTCATCTGCCAATGCAATTGTGGTCTTCAGAGGCCAGAAGCGTGTATTGAGGGCTATTTTGGGAACGTCTCCAAGGGATAGCTGCAGGCAGTGTTTTGGGGCATTAAATATTCTCACGGCACCATCGCTGTATTTCCTATCGCTGGTCATGCTTGTTAGAAAAAATCCAAATTTATTTCAGCGAAATATTGATAACTACTCAGAGGAAATGAACATAGTAACTAGAGGCAGGGATGACCTTTTTGTTCCTGCACATGGCTCCACTTTCTATGAAAGAAGTCCTTCCTATAGAGCTATAAAAGCATATGATTTGCTACCACGGTATATTAGGCAAATATCATCTGAATCTCATTTTCGCAGGGAGATTATTTTATATTTGAAAGAAAAATGTTTTTATTCGTTTTCATTTTTATCTTAGTTTATTGTTTTTTATATATGTATTTTACACTGAGGCTGTATGACAGCCGGTTAAAAGTGCCACAGGTTCTATTTCTTTTTTCTTGACGTTGCTTTGTGATCACTGAATCATTTTGTTGGCAATAAAGGAAATTATTATTATTATTATTATTATTATTATTACATTTATACTGTACGTTGGAAATATTTATACCTAATGAAAAAAAATGAAAAAGGGGGGTGGCTTACCACAAAACACTCTCACATGGCAGACGTGGCTGATGGACTTTCCTTCCCTCCATGTGATGTTATATTTCTCAATAGTTTGGTTAAAATGGGTTACTCGTGTTGGTCAGTCTTGGCATCAAGTTTTGGAAAGCAACACCTGTAGTGCTTCAGAAAGACGTTACGAGCGCCCTTCTATTGGTAAGCATGCTGTTTTTCAGCTATTGTGGAAATGTGATGGTGAAGTTTGAGCTACATGTCTAAAACAATTAGATGTTTGAGGAAAGGAACAACCCTGTGTTTTTTTTGTTTCCCATCACCTAAGGACCATACCCCAAGAATGTCCCCGTATATACAGCAAGGTCCAAGAACGACGCACGTTTATACATCGCAACTAAATATACCGGGTGTCCAGCAGAACCCTGGACATAGGAGATTAACATGGGAAATCGGTTTTTATTTTTTTGCGCCTGTACGGTTGATCTGATTGAAAAACTTTTAAGAGTAAAGTTGTAGAGTTTATAGTCAGTTATCATCCTGTAATTTTTTCAATACCACAGTTTTGGCTATTTTTTGGAAAAACGCCTCGAAAAGTGCAAAAATTTGAATTTGGCGCGTCACCCCCACCATGCATGTGCAGTGTCGCCAACATAATAATTTCTTATGTCAGACTCAGAGCCGATTTTCCTTTCTTATTTATTTTGAGGGACTATCATGTAGTAATTAACGTGATTATGCAGAGAAAATTAACTGAAAACCTGACGATAATGTTCTTAAATTATAGGTAAGTAAAAGTTACGTTTATAATTATCATAATTAGTAAAAGGAAAATCATTCCAATTTGTGTATGGCTGGTTGTCTAATTCATTTTAGTTTAGCAATACGACAACCACGATGACATGACAATTTGTCTCTTGTCACCAATTAAGGGTGTTCGTTGTTGTTGTTATTGAGGTGAATTCACCTATCTCCAAATGTTTTACTTCAAAAGTGTCTATTTTGCAGTGCTGTGTGACGCGAGGCCCCATCCTGCATGTAAAAAACCCTTGCTAAGTGCTGGACTCTTCTATGACAGACAAAATCTCATTGGAAAACCAAATACAGCGCAAAGGTTATCCGCTCCAAAATGCCAATTCACACATTGACAACTTCTCGACGTTGGTCTCGGTTGTCCTGCACTGTATGTGGATTTTAGAGAGTCCAAACTCATTCATTTTGTTGATTTGAGGGACCCATTAATCCAAATTAACATTCATTGGTGGAACAAATGTTTATAGCAAATAAGCAAGACCAGTAAGCAGATAGCGATGGATGTTTGATCTGCTAAGACCAGTTTTTTTCATGTTTTATCTATGTATCTGGAGACTATAGTGCCTGTGAAAAAAACTCTTTTCAGTGACAACAAATCTTGCCAAACTGGCCACAAACAACTTGAAAAACTGGCCAAAAATTGGTTTCATTCCAATCGATTGCTGCTGAATGCAAAACACAGTGGATGGTGTGACGCCCCATCTTGCATGTAAAAAGCCCGTTCTAATGGCTGGATTCTACAGCAGGCAAAATGTCATTGCGAAGCATATTGCCATATTTGTTGGCGTTCAAACTGCAATCAATGAAAAATGGACCTATAACATGGCGCCGCAAAATGCCGATCCACACGTTACAGTTGCTCGACGTTGGTCCCGATTGTCATGCACTATATGTGGGTTTTGGAGTGCCCAAATCCGATCATTTTGTTGATTTGAAGAGCCAGTCAATCCAAATTAGCATTCATCCGTGAAAGAAAGGTTTCTAACAAATCTTGCGGCTGCAATAATTTTTTCGGTCAGGATTTCACAAAACTCCATTGGGGGGAAAAGGTGGGTCGGTAAGAGTTGTTGATGGTTCTCTTGTTTGTAGCTTTCAAAACCTTCTTTTTGCAGATAATTATGGATGGTCGATCTACTAAGTCCAGTTTCTTGGCCAATCTGTTGAATACTCTTGGAAGAATCATCGTTTACTGTAGCAAGAACAACAAGTTTTGCCACATTTTCATCCTCTGGAGCCGCACCAGCTTGAAGTCGTCGCTTTCGCTCACAGGAACATATCGGGTTAATACTCCCAGTTTCCTCAAAACGAGCAACCACCACCTGAAGTGAACTGCATGCTGGTATTGGTTGTTCAGGAAACAATGTTGTCTCGAATTTGAGCAAAGGAATTACCAGCCCAGTATTGTTCTAAAACAAGTTTTCTCTCCTCAAAATTCATAACTAATGAAACATTTAAATAAGAAATTATAAAAATAAAATTTTACACTGTATCAACAAAATGGTTCCTAATTTCCTTACTTTTAATATCAATAAATACAAGGTTTCTGTATACATTACATTTTTATTTCGGGGAAATTGTGTGTGAAAAAGTGGATGCAACAAGTACCAAAATAAGTATATTTCCATAATCAATCTATACATAAATTTCTTAACGGAAGAAATTAACAAGTGGACATGAAAAAGAAATGTAACATAAATCTAGGTAATAGCACAGATAATAACAATTATTCGTATAAAAACACTATCACCTTTATTAAGATTCAATTCAATTCAATTCAAATTTATTCATGTTTACAATCACCAAAACAGCAATGTACATAGGTAAAAAATAGAATAGTCTACAAATTAAATTTAAATAAATTCAGTCTAGATGCCATTATTTACTTAATACTAAAAGCTTACAGTCAACATCCTAAAATAGATTATACAGAGAGAAGAAAAAAAAATAATAATTTTGATTAAAATACTTAAAATACTCTTCATCACAATAAAAAATATTTACCATTAAAATTAGCTTAATTTCCTTTCGGAAACTATCCACTGTCAACGCTTTAATTTTTATGGGCAGTTGAAATATTTTACCGCCCAGTAGCCAGGACCATTCTGATACCTTCTCAAACGACAATATGAGGTTATTAAATTTTTTCGGCTTCTAGTAAGGTAAGCATGCATGTCCTCGTGAGCAGAAAACAGATACATGTTATTTTTCACAAACAGCAAATTCTCCAATATAAACATGGAGGGCAGGGTTAGTATGCCTAACTCTCTGAAGTGCGCTCTGCAGTCATCCCTGTAGCCCAGGCCAGCCAACAATCTGACCGCTCTTCGCTGACGCCCGAACAAACTCTTAGCCCCCGAGGCGTGGCCCTAAACAACTACGGCATAAGAGAGCCATGCATGAAAAGATGCAAAGTAAGCCGATCTAAGTACCGTACGAGATATCCTATCTGAAAGCTGACGTAGCAGGTACAAACTTGTATTGAGTCTTGAAGCCAAGTTATTAGTGTGTAAATCCCACTTGGCGCTCTCATCCACAAGAACCCCAAGAAATTTAACCTGGGATACGTGGTCATTTACGGTTCCAATCTCCCTCAATGCAAACACGATCCTCTGTGTCTTGCCCATATTCAGCAGCAATCGATTGGAATGAAACCAATTTTTAGCCACTTTTTCAAGTTGTTTGTGGCCAGTTTGGCAAGATTTGTTGTCACTGAAAAGAGTTTTTTTTCACAGGCACTATAGTTTCCAGATACATAGACATCCATCGCTATCTGCTTACTGGTCTTGCTTATTTGCTATAAACATTTGTTCCACCAATGAATGTTAATTTGGATTAATGGGTCCCTCAAATCAACAAAATGAATGAGTTTGGACTCTCTAAAATCCACATACAGTGCAGGACAACCGAGACCAACGTCGAGAAGTTGTCAATGTGTGGATTGGCATTTTGGGGCGCACTGTATTTGGTTTTCCAATGAGATTTTGTCTGTCATAGAAGAGTCCAGCACTTAGCAAGGGTTTTTTACATGCAGGATGGGGCCTCGCGTCACACATCAAAATAGACACTTTTGAAGTAAAACATTTGGAGATAGATGAATTCACCTCAATAACAACAACAACAACGAACACCCTTAATTGGTAACAAGAGAGAAATTGTCATGTCATCGTGGTTGTCGTATTGCTAAACTAAAATGAATTAGACAACCAGCCATACACAAATTGGAATGATTTTCCTTTTACTAATTATGATAATTATAAACGTAACTTTTACTTACCTATAATTTAAGAACATTATCGTCAGGTTTTCAGTTAAATTTCTCTGCATAATCACGTTAATTACTACATGATAGTCCCTCAAAATAAATAAGAAAGGAAAATCTGCTCTGAGTCTGACATAAGAAATTATTATGTTGGCGACACTGCACATGCATGGTGGGGGTGACGCGCCAAATTCAAATTTTTGCACTTTTCGAGGCGTTTTTCCAAAAAATAGCCAAAACTGTGGCATTGAAAAAATTACAGGATTATAGCTGACCATAAGCTCTACAACTTTACTCTTAAAAGTTTTTCAATCAAAACAACCGTACAGGCGCAAAAAAATAAAAACCGATTTCCCATGTTAATCTCCTATGTCCAGGGTTCTGCTGGACACCCGGTATACCATAGGTTATGAAAGTTAAAAGAAAGTTTTTTTTTGCGAAATATGTTAGTGAATAGAACCAGAGTTTAACTAAGATATGCTAAAATGCACATGTATAATTACAATTTGGAAATTTGAAAACTTATCTGCTTTCGGCATTTCCAAAACCTTGTAGTTATACATAAAGAAGGAAACAAATAGAAACAACTACTTCGAGGGCTAATACCCCTACCGACATTGAATTATACTATTTGTTTCAAAGCTTAAATATTATAGAAAACATACAAAAAAGCAAAGATGAAATACAAGAAAGTGCTCTAGAACAAAACAAAATTTTTTTATAATCATTTTTTACTACTTACTTTTGGGTGAAGCCTCATACACTTTTGGGCCCGATTCGTTCGTTGTTGGAGAAGGAATTTCGCACTATTTACAGTAAAATTACTGCGAATAACAATTTACCCTAGGAAGGGCTCGGACGAATCGACCTAGTTGACGTTTCGGCAACTTCTCTGCTGCCTTCTTCAGAACTATCTAAAAAATAAAACTTTAGAAACTATGAATTACACAAAATTATACCTATTAATGTGTTTTGAGTATTTGTGTGTGATATTCTAAAAATCGCTTTTTGCTTTTGACATGAAAATGTCATTTGATAAGAATTGAAGAGCCTCACTCCAGATATTAGAGGATTTTGGATCCGGTTTATTGGTGGGAATTCAACCGGGGAGTCCTCTTTGTTTGCATTGTAAAAAACGGGAAAATGATTTCCTGATACTGTTAACTCTTCTTTCCACATAAGCCTAGGTTCCCACTTTTTTTAGTTCTTTTGCTGAGTAGTCTTTGCAAGCATGTCTCAGTTCACTTTCAATTCTGAAAATGGGACATCTTTCCATGCTCCGGATCATAGACTGATTGATGGGGTCTTTGTAATACATGATTTGATCCTTGAAAGCTCTGATCCTGTTCCTGGTGCTCTTATCAGACAAATTCCGATACAACATAGTAGTCAAAGGACCAGACAGTTGCATCAACCCAATGATGGATGGGTCGTTGAAATCAGCAAAGATCCAGACAACTCCTCGATTTGACCCATCAGAGAATGCAGGGACGTAATTACTTTTATAGATTTGTCTAAAGTATTCTCTTCCTAAACTACCTAGGTCAGAATTTGACAAAGGGTAAGAAGCAGGGATTCTATGCTAAGTTGAAAAGAAAAGATCTTCAAAATGTTTTGACCGCCATAATGTGATTAATCCAGGATGTTCCCTCACATGATTAATGAGATGTAATGCCGTCCCAAATAATGCTTCTTTGGGCTTCTTTAGTTCTGACACAGCCCTACGAGAGATACAATGTATAGAGGATGCACGAATGATCCCATTAAGCAAATATATAATATATAAAATATAATCTTTTGGAATTATTTTATTCTGTATAGAAAGAGGGAACAAAGATGAATCCAAATAATGGGAGCTTCCACTCATGTATAGGTCTCCGAAGAGGAATCCTTCGGCTCTTCCAATGTGAAAACTTTTGTCTTCTGCAGAAAGTGGACCCCAGTCTCCTAATGGGTTTGGTTTAAAAATTTTAGATTCGGCCAATTTTGAGTCATCCGGTTTCCACTTCCCCAACTGTCATGAATGTCCTGGTGTCCAAAGTCTCGATGGGTCTCTAGATGGATTTCCTCTATCTCGCTCAAACAGGGCTTGCAATGGATGTGGTTGTGATAATATCCTTGATTTCCGTCTCCATCCATGAGTTCGGAGATTGTAGCTTGTGCATAAATGAGCAGTGTTTGGTGCATAAAGTCATAATTTACAGAATTCAGGATGGTCAGCGTGTCTGTAGTGGAACACATCCAAGTAAGCTTTGATGGACTCCTTGCAGAATAGCCCCCTGAGCTCTGCCTTGAGCAGGAGAAACGATGGAGGGCAGATCCAGTTCGTTTGAATCCCTCTATCTGGGCGGTCCAGTCCTCACCGGTCAGAGCGTAAAGATTTTGTGTAATGGAGGTCGCCAACTTGGAGTCAGGATGCACGAACCATCCAATTGCATTTCTTAGTGCTGCTGCCCTGTTTA
Source organism: Taphrorychus bicolor (assembly GCA_951812265.1). Classification (NCBI taxonomy): domain Eukaryota; kingdom Metazoa; phylum Arthropoda; class Insecta; order Coleoptera; family Curculionidae; genus Taphrorychus; species Taphrorychus bicolor. The sequence goes on from OX638304.1 coordinate 1,069,855, forward strand.
TAAGCGGAATCTTTGATTCTTTTTCCCAGGGCTGCAGAATGCTTGTTGTCTCGGAAGTTCTAGACCCTAAATATGCTTGACACCCAACCGCACATTAACTCCAAACCGCCCCTGAAACGCTCCTTCTCTAAACAAATGTTGATTCTCCGTTGCCCAATACCTTGTGTTCTCTCTATTAAACATTCCTAAATGTGTAAACCTTGCTTCATCAGAAAAACAAATTAGGTGTCGTAAGTTTGGTTGAAATGCTCTAGTGTTCATAAACCAATTGCAAAAGTCCGATCTTCGCTGGAAGTCTTTTTCATTTAAATGGTGATGAATTTGATATTTGGAAGCTTTAAAATTGTGCTTATGCAAAATACGTCTTACGCTTTCTCGACTTACGCCTATTTCATAACTGATATTTCTTACAGAAGAAGTCTTAATGCAAGGTAAAGTATTAATTTCCGTCTATCAACTATTAATTCATCAACTATGAATTCATTTTCATTTTGTTGGTGGTGTTTCCAATGATTTTCCAACCATGGAAAATAGTGCTCAGATGGTTGAATCCGATCTGGAAACCGATTGGCGTACAAAGTCTTTGCTAGTCGACGGTTTTTTTAGCTTCACCATAAACTAGTAAGATATCAACTCGATGTTCGCGAGAGAATACCATTTTGATTACAAAAAAAATCTTCCAATAACAAAAAATTACAGTGAATGTCATATAATCCATGATAGCGACGTCGGGCTGAGATTCGACGCAATTGTTTTCATGGATGACTCGATTGTCAACTATTTAGATGTCTCGAGTAGATTTATTAAAAAGGGCGTGGCCACTTTTATTTGCAGTACAATTTCTCGCAAACGACTGGTTTTACTCAAGCACTTTAAATTCAAAATGATGTTTGAAATTGATTAAGGAATTCAAATGTTAGGAATAAAATAGGTGTTTCCATTGGAAGTTATGGAGATAGAATACATAGTTTAGAATACATTCAAAATCAGCATATACAATAAAAGGAACTATCTTTTTTTTTTTTTGAAAATTCACAAATTTTAAATTGTTTTCATATGTCAAGTGTTCAAATTTGTCTACAATTAAATTTTCTGATGGAAGATTGATTCGAACGTGATCACAATCATAACTATTATGACGAGTTAAATTCTCTTGTGTTTGAATATATTGTAGACAACCATCACATAGAGGTTTTTTACCATTATGTTTTGAAATTTGACTTGAAACATAACTTTGACATATCTTATAAGGCATTCTCACGAGCCGAATTTTGTTGACTGATTAAAGTTGATCAACAAAACTTGAACACGTGTTGAGTCACTTTGAGTTCACACGTGAACTAGAAATTGATAAAAAACATTCAGTATTAAAATGGCGTCGAATATATTAGTTGGTGAATGTGTCAAAATAATAGCAAGAGCTGCAAAATGTTTTATTTAACATGAGAAAGAAACGTAAGACGCGGCGATTTTGGGTAAGGCAAGGATTTTAAGAAGAAATCAGTTGTGAGCATCAGAAGGCTTGTTAAAGGAGCTAGCATCAAAGGACAAAGAGGAATATAGAAATCATCTGAGAATGTCTGAAGAAAAATTTATTGAACTCCTGGGAAAAGTTCAGGACCGTCTAAAGAAACAAGATACAGTAATGCATCAAGCACTCTCACCAAAGTTAAAGTTGCAAATAACTTTAAGATACTTGGCTACCTGAGATTCATTTTCCACACTTGCTTCCGTATACCGGGTACCTAAAAATACCATATCGAATTTTTTGAAGGATGTTTGTACGGCAATATATCAGGCTTTACAACATTTTATTAAGGTAAGCGCATAATATAACATTTTAAATAACTGTATTATTAAAGTTCTTTAAACATTGAGACTCCGGTTCCACTTGTAAAATGTCAGTCAATGCCCGGCAAAGAATGTCTTCAGATGTTTCCTGTGAATCCTCGCTGTACTGTTGGTGTTCCATGGTTATTGTATTATTTGAATATGGTGAGCTATTGTCTTCTTCATCATAATCGTTTCAAAAGGGTTGTTGCGAGGGTTGTATTGATAACATCTGCAGTCGTTTTTGTCTTATTACCATTTGAATACTTTCTTGGCACATTAGCGCAGCATCGAGAGGCATCTGTCTTAGTTGGACAGCAATAAACTTCCCAAAGATATCGAACTCACCTTCAATATTAGTTTTGTTACCTTGTATGGCACTTTGTCCAATTTATCAATAGCGGTATTTATGGCTGTAATGTTACTTTCATTTGGCACAATTTTTGCGACTCTGAGGAGCACGGAAAGTATTTGCTAGTTTTGGTGTAGACTTTCGTGGAAGCTGTTTTTCAGTTCGTGTCCCTGCTAAGAATTGCATTTTTTTCTGCTTGAGTAGTATCATTTTCAGTGATAGAAGCTTGATTTGTTTATAGGGAAAAATCATATTCTGCTGTATTGTCAACTTCATCTGCAATAGTTTCGCTTTCAGTTTCATCCTGTGAAAAATTCTGAAAAAAAAAATGTTAGTGAAATTATTTTTCCTTGCAGGTTCCACAAACTAAAAAAGAATTGAAAAAAATTCAGGACGAAATCTTTCATCGATGGAATTTTCCTAATTGCTCCGGTGCATTGGATGGAAAGCACGTTGTTATACGAAATGCTCCCAATAGTGGATCAGAGTATTTCAATTACAAGAGCTCATTTAGCGTAATTTTGTTTGCATCGGTCGATGCTAATTATTATTTTAGCTATATTGACATAGTCAGAAATGGGCGTGCAAATGATGCAGCCGTATTTGCAAAATCTTCTTTAAATGCGGCCTTAGAAGCCAATATGTTAAATTTTCCGAAAGATAGATTATTTGTTGCTGACGATGCCTTTCCCTTAAAGACCTGTATTTTAAAACCATATGGAAGAACTACGAATCTATCTCGAAAACAGAAAATATTTAATTATCGCCTATCTCGGGCACGTCGTACAGTAGGAAATGCATTCAGTATTTTGAGTTGCAGATTCAGAATATTTCAAAGACGATGGATGAAATTATTGAAATTATTAAAGCGGCTTGTACATTACATAATTGGCTGAAAATGACGGCCAGTGATAAGTATACACCAATAGGCACTATGGATATTGAAGATTTAAATACAAGTGACATTATACCAGGCTCTTGGAAAACAGAACCTACTCCAATAAATGGCTTAGCAAGTCTGGGAGGTACTTTAGGAAGCCTTAATTACACAAGAACAGCTTATGCGGCCCTCAGACAATCAGTATTAATGACAGTATTGATTACTGACAGTATTTCATCAGTATTTATAGTTTCACCTCACACAGTCAGTATTTAGTTTTATAGTTGATTTGTTCCTAAATTGTCTTTAGCCATGAACAAGAAAAAGGCTTGCATTGCAAATATATTATTACATGGTACAAGTTTGAAGGATCGGAAAAAGAAAAAGAGACGTTGGGTGAAAAAGTGGATAGCTAAACGTACAATATTTACCCATTTAAATTTATTAAATTACATTAAGGATACAGATCCAGAAGATTACCGAAACTATTTTCGAATGAACAGTGATGCATACTCTGAGCTTCTGAATATGTCAAAGCCGTATATCACTAAACAAAACATAATTAATTAATATTAATATAAAAATTAAAACAAATAAAATTGTTTTAATGGTTATTGTGAACGCCAACTATGAATTTATAATGGTTGACGTTGGGACCAATGGGCGCGTATCAGACGGAGGAGTTCTTTATTATACAGATTTTTGGGAACAATTCCAAAACAATCAATTAAATATTCCTCCAGCCTCACATTTGCCAAAGACGGATGACACATTTCCTTACGTTTTTATAGGGGATGATGCTTTTGCATTGCACAAACATTTATAAAAGCCATTTAGCCAAGGAGATCTTTCAACAGCTGCTAATCGAATTTTCAATTACCGTCTATCACGGGCCCGCCGAGTTGTAGAAAATGGATTTGGAATACTTGCCACACGATTCGGTTTATTTCAGAAAGCAATAAATTTATCACCTGAAAAAGCTACAGTTGTAGTTTTGGCCTGTTGTTATCTACATAACTTTTTAATGACAAAAGCACATACAAATTATTATAACAATATATTGAGTGTGGAAAACAAGGAAACAGGATCAGTCGAAATTGGCACTGAAAGATCTGAATATTCTTTAAGTGGATTACGTCTTGGATCATATCGAAATGCAGGAAAAAATGCTAAGCTGATTAGAGAACGCTTTAGTAATTACTTTAACAATGAAGGACAAGTAGAATGGCAAAGAAAAATATTAAATTTACCTTAAAATAAGTTTTAAAATTTAAGTTAACGACCCAATAGCTTTGTAGACTTAATACGTATAAATAAATTTAGGGGTTTACTTACTTACCTTGTTTTCTTTAACTATCGAGCTTATTCCTTTATCCGGAATTTCAACATCTGACAAAAATTGTAATGCGTAAAACGTCCATGCAGTAGGTTCATAGAGACTTTCAGAAGCAGAACCGGTCCGTTTAGAGTCTTTTATTTCCTTTCACTTTTTTATGTAATTACTTCTTAGTGTGTTAATCTGCTTTTTTACATATTCAATTATTGCCTTAGGTTTTAATTGAACATAAATTTGAAGTAACATTTCATTACCTCGGTTTTTTTGTCGCGATCCGAATATTCTTTTAGTGTAGTGTTCCACAATTCAGGCATTGCCCGATATGTCTATCAATCGTTTTAAAATGGAACTTTTCGTCTCTTCCCCTTCTTCGGACCCAGGTGACGACGGCACAGGCGACATTTCTGCCATGGCTGCGCTTCAAATATTGTTCAATTACTGTTGTATCGAACTCAAACGATCAGTATTTTCATGAGTATTTTGGCTCCGCCCAAATACTTTCAGGATCCCGAAAGTATTGTCAGTATACTGATACTCCGTCAATATTTGCCCTCACACGGTCAGTATTTCGAAATACTGTCAGTAATGCTGATCGTCTGAGGGCCGCTTTATGATGTACGAGATAAGTATGCAGAATATTTTTCGGGAATTGGAGCTGTGCCCTGGCAAGTCAATATGATTCATGACGATTAAAGATAAATATTATATACATTAAACATACTATGAAGATATATATTTAATTCAATAAAACAAGTTTACTTACCCAATTTGATGAAGTTTCTCTTGTACCTACTTGTCACACCATTAAAAGAACATCAGCTCTTTTTACCAAAAAAACTATGGCACATACATATCCTTTGTTCTCATTCCACTTTTCATCGATTTAAAAACCAATAAATGTTCTTTTTTATACATAGTTCTGATCGTCTTAATTTTATTCTTTATATCAGCTGTAATAAGACCGACGATGTCCATTTCTCTCATAATACACTTGACTGCATTTTCCCTGGCATCTTTGTTTCTATAGTTTTCTTCACTCTGATTCCAAAGGCAATCATATTTGCGATAAAGTTCCAAAAATTTGTACATAACACTTAAGTCTCATTTTTATAAAAACACAAAACGCACGCAAACGCAACCAAATAATCTGCTAGCTGTTTGCGGTCCAAGCAATGCTAAACTTGACTGTGACTGTGGAAGGTTCACACGCTTCAAACAGGCTTCAACTTGTAAGCGATTTACATACGATTTAATTTATTGAACGATAAAGTTTGACTGAATCAAACTTTAATTGATCATGTGGTTTAAGTATTGCTACATGGGTACAATCTATCGCCACAGTCACTCCAGGAAAATTAAACTTGTTCATCAATGTTTGTTTATTTTCATTTATTTCCCTTCTGGTCACTGGAAATTTTATAAATTGGTGTGTTTTCATGTATTGCATTTGTCACCTCATGAATATACCTAAAATATGCAAAAATAAATATATCTTTGATGCAAAATATTTTCCTGAGTAGCTTTTTACCTATGAACACTGGTTTGACTAACTGCAAGATTAAAATCCTCACCCGCACATCTTTGATAGGAACCAGTGGCATAAAATCGAAAGGCAATTAATATCTTTGTTGTGATTGAAACTTTATCCCGGTATCTCGGGACATGTAAATGGGGCGTAAGTAGTACTTCATTAAAGAGGGCTTTATTAAGGCGAAACAATTCAATAAACCTGGCTTCACTAATACTATCAATATTGAATGCTTCCCGGAATGTTCTTCACTGGCGCCTAAAATTCATATTTTCGTGTGCCCTAATGATTTCATTTACAATGGGCAATATTTTTTCTAAAACTATAATTTTCTCAGGAACTGTTTCCCTTATGTACAGACTTTAAACAAGAAATCAAGAAAAAAGTATAATGGAAATAATTCTAACCTTAACCTTACTATTTGTCAAAAGTTTAAAGGTTGTCAACATAAAAGCTTGAAACTTAGTCGGGAGCTGTTAAGAATCGCTTCGAATCGCTCTCGAGTCGATACCGATTTCACTCCCGACTGCCGACTGCCATTGGGCGTTTTCACACTGGCCGAGACAACACCGGCACGATCACAACACGGTAGCGACACCGACACGATAAATCGGCGGGTGTTTTCACATTTACCGACAGCATCTCTGCCGTGTCGTAGTGTCCCGCCAGTTATTACAAAATGGCTGCTGTTAATAAATTATATTTGCTATATTTATTGCATTTAAGACGCAAAAAGCGAAGCAAGCAAGAAAATTCTGGATATATCCAATAATGAAAGTGCGCTACTTAGAGGGCACGTATTACACTATTTTTGAGAAGTTAAGTAATGATTCTAAGAAGTTTTTTAATTACTTTCGAATGAGTCATGAAACATTTAACTACGTGTTGAGTAAATTAATTAATAAAGTCAAAAAATCAGATACGCGACTTAGAATGGCTATACCCCCTGAAGAAATGCTAGCTGTGACAATAAGGTAAGTTTTTTCATATTTAATAAATAAATAAAAGAATTGTTGAGGAAAGTCGTTAGGTTATATTTGCAACTTTCAATAAAAATAACAAAAAGTATCCCACAATCTAAAAGGCATACATTGATTATCAAATGAAAAAATGAACAGTGAAGTAACAAAGAGTTCATTCTACATCAGCAGAGTCAAATAGTTCTTGGTAGGGATTCAACAGATACCTTCGGGCTGGTGCTGGTGTTTCAGCCTGGTATTCGCTCTCTTGATCATCCACCTGGGTCGAAATGGTAGTCGAAGGAGATGGGTATGGGCTGGTCACAGTAACTTGAGGGCTTGTGTATGAGTAGGGGTTAATCGCAGTCGTTCTCGCCATCGTTGAATAACTTATTGGAAGCGCAGCACAGGAAGAGCTCTTACAAAACAGTAAAGAGTGTGGTTGGGTTTGTGTTTATCTTTAATCTCCTTTATCTTATTTAAAATTGCTATATGCAAGTCGATCAATTATGTCTCAATCATATCGAGTGTGTGGGGTACAAATGATAGGAGCACTGTTTCGTTGTCGAATCGGACAGGGTGGACACTAGGGGCTGAACGCGATTCATTTTCAGACGATTTGAACTTCTTTAATTCAGTTAAAATTTCGCGGTCCATGAGGTGTAGATCTCGTTTGGATTTTGCACCTTTCTTTGTGTCTTGTGCGTGTTTTATCGGAGGTAAGATAGCTGACGGGGTGTTAGCTGATGTTGGAGGTATGTCGATCCCAGTGTCCGTAGCATTGGAGGAACCAACTAGCGGCGACTGTAAGACATGCTCTTCCTCAGTCTCTCCTTGAAAACTATCCTGGGTAAGATTGCTTTCGGGTTCGTCCTTTTGTGCCACCTTAAGCAAAAAGTTTAAATGTTCGCTGTAAATATATTTTTTCTTCGCACCTTGCCCACTTTTGGTTCGTAAAGACCTCATAAATGCCTCTCGAACATTTGACCACTTCTGCATAATCATTTCGCCTGTAATAAAATTAAAATTGAAATAATTTTTAATGTTACGAAATAAAATGCAAAAATTTTCATGGAAGAATACTAAAGAGCACTGTTTGTTTTTCAGATATTTAGCCTCAGGGTGTACGTTGACCGAATTACATTATACCTACCGGATTGGGATATCAACGTTGTCATATTATAAATTAAATTTGTTGCCAAATATGGGACACATTTAGACAAATTTTCCTTAAAGAAATGAGGAAAGAAGATTGGATACTGGTCGCCAATAAATTCGAGAAATAAGCGCATTTTTCTATGGGTCTCGGGGCCATTAACGGGAAACACATGCGGATAGAAAATTTTCCTAATGCGAGAGCAATGAATTTCAATTATAAGAAGTTCTACTGTAACCGTGTTACTTTGGAGATTTTATATTTTGACGCTCTATCCTATTTCCAAATATATCTCGGGCGCCACCCCCTATAGGTTTTAAGTGGTAGAGGGGCCACAAGCGCCTTCGCGTATGCTTTTAGACAATGGAGAAATAATGTCCAGAATTCGGGGTTCCGCTATTGAGTTTAGAGCCCAAAAGAATAATGCAACTAGTGGTACGTAATAAATACCAATTTAATAAAAATCACCAAATACAGTCAGTACGGTAATAGGAAACTAAACTTTTAAAACAGCGAAGTAATTTATAGATCCACTACTGGCGGTTCATGAAACGAAATTAACGGGCACATCTACGGTTTATCGAGAGGTTCAGATTTGGGGTTCAGTAAAATATGATATGATATTTAGCAGTCGGTAAGTGTTCTGTGAGGTTAATGTTCGTATAAAAATGGGGCTCGATAATCACCAGGGCTTGAAAGACTTATGGGAAGAGTCCAGTAAGCACCGGGACTGAAGTGAAAGAGGTCCAGTAAACACCTAGACCAAAGAATAAAAGGGGCCCAGTAAGCACCAGGGCATAGAACACAAAGGGGCTCAGTAAACACCAAAGCCAAGAAACTAAAAGGGGCTCAGTAAACACCAAAGCCACACTGAAAAAAGTGTTTCGTTACATTAAATAACATTTAGTAACTGTTACTAAACCCGTTATTGAAATATGGCTTATTAAATATTTGTTAACCGTAAATCACGGATTGCTTAACACATGAGTAATAAATACTTTTTATATATTACAAAACATTTATTTCAGAAAAACTACTCACAGTACGTGTGAATATTTATTTGGTAATAATGCAAATTTGTCTGGTATTAAAAAATAAATATTTGGTAACTAGGACTTTCGTTTATTAATTGTTATTATACATATATTCCAGTGTACCAAATCAAATGTTTACTATAACTCTTACTCAATTAATTGCTTATTATTCACTAATACTTATTTGTTAATAGTTAAGTTATATTAATTTTTGTTTAAAAACTCTTTTGTTATACGTTAACATTAAATTTTGAATTATAATAAACGTTTGTTTGTTAATAATGATATTTTATTAGCAGTTAATATCTGCTTTGATGCATTTATTTATAATTAGTAAATATTAAAGGGCATTAAAAGGCATCCATTTTAAAAAAAGTATATTATTTTTTAAATAAACATTACATTACGTACAATATAAAATATAGGAACTAAAAAAATATCACTCTATTTTATGATAATTATCATATTTTATGGTTCAGGTCAGGTTGTGTCCTTTTTCCCAGGGACACCTTGCAACGAATACTATATATAGAATAAACAACTTTGCTATAAAACTAAGCTATGAATAATCTGAATAAATAAAAAACATAATTTTTAAAACTCGAGCCTATAAAACAAACATAAACAAACGACATAAATACCTATGTATAAAAAAATAAAAAATAAATGTATCCAGTGCTCTACAGTGTGTCCAGTTTAATATGATGTACGTGGGGCACGTATACCTCCGCCGGTTTAGAACAACCTGAATAACCCTATAAGATCCTTATGTACAACATTTTAAATTGAACATCCTGTATACCTATATCTAATAACATGTTTGTAAACTAAAACTCTCTTCCTTTACATAAACGACCTAACACTAAATATAATACCTATTCTTGGTTCATACAGGTAATATATTTATTACCGTCTCCTATAGTGTGGATACACGTTGGAGTGCACGAAACCTCTTTGAGATCTATAATAGCGTATTGAGAACTTATTGTTTCCTCAATTACCTCATAAGCTTCCAAATCAGAGTTTTTGCCTAGGTTACAAATTTGTTTATATATGATTTTTATATTTTCGTCGCTATTATACAAAATGTACTCAATTTTGCCAAACTTCGGTTCGAAGTAACTAAGACCTACTTGAATTACAAAACTAGGTTTATAGATAAACCCTTTAACTCGTATTGAATTTACTACAAATGTATTTTCAGTATCAACCAATAATTTATAATATAAATTATGGTCAATCTTTAAGGAAGAAAAAGTCCCTATTACCACGTCATCTTCAAATCCTTTATTTGATAATAATCGGTTTGCTAGTCTTAACTGATGCTTAATACTAAGGGTAAGTGCAATATTTCTCCTGGAATTTATTATAGAGGCATTAGATTTGCTTATTTTATGGAAGGCTTCATATCTAATTGAAGAAAGACGATGTAAGGGTCCAAATTGCTTTATGGCTCTTGAGTAATGTAGAAGAAAATGATGCTTAGGTGTTAAAGTGCAGTGAAAAAAAGTGATATACAACGTATGATGTTCAGTAATCATTTGATTTAAATTTACTAAATCTTCTTTATTATAACTGTCTTTTAAAATTGACCGAACAATATTAAATAATAATAAATACAGGTACCAAACCTCATCAGAAGGATCAATAAGATCATAAATTAACATGCCAAAATAAGTTACAAAAGCATGCATTTCTGAAGACAGGAAATATCGTCAGTTTTATTTTCTTCAGTGAAATATCGTCAGTTTTATTTTCTTCTCTCATAATAAAGTCCAGCATGGTGTTCAAAACACCTGGCAGCAGAGGAATAGGTGGAAATTTATTTCCAATATCTATTTCATTATGGTAATCAAAGTATTTGATTCGATTGTTCAGCGTGTCAAGGGTGAAATATTTTTTGTTAGTTATGAAATAGTTCAAAATTTTTCCGAACTCATATCTACAAATACCCTCAAAAATATCATGCATCACATCGAAATGAATATTTTCCATGTTATGAAAATACGGCAGTTCGTTCCACACGCAGTACTCCTTTATTCCATACAATTTTTGCGACAAATGATCATTATAAGTAACTTTATCCCTAGTTAAATTTTGAATTTCTGAAGTCATATGTTGAGTTAAATATTTAGAGCTTATGCACATTCTACAAAAATAATTTGAGGAAAAGCTTTCGGTCATTCCAGTTATTGAGTTAATCCCTAGGTTGTCTCCCAGTAAAAGAGGCATAATAAAATGAATTTGTTTTCCATTCACACTAATGCCTTCGGATTCTAAAAAAGTTAACTCGTCAATGAAAGGTCGAAAAGTGTTTTTGTTCGAAAATGTTGTGCGGTCTGAAGAAAAAAATAACCCCCAGAGGAATATTTCTAGCTTTGAAGCAAATTCAGGAGGAGTTGCAGCAAGAGAGAAATACACGCCCCCTAATTTATGCACTCCAGATTGCGTTCCTAAAGGATTTCCTGTTTCAAAATCATCAAAGTACACTAATATTGGTACAATGAATTTTTCGGCATAATTTTGTTTAATTGCCTTCCACCACTTACCACAAAATATGCTTGAAATATCGTCAGTTTTATTTTCTTCTCTCATAATAAAGTCCAGCATGGTGTTCAAAACACCTGGCAATTCCAAAATTGTTTTTAAAACTACTCTTAAAAGAACAATTTGCCCTTCGCATGCTTTTACATCAACAGATCTCGTACTTCTATCAAGCCTATTTCCAATGAAAAAACTCTTCGATTTAATATAATAATCTGAGTTTTCTAAAATTTTTAAACGCTTGTATTCTGAATTCAATGATTGGAATATATCTTGGGATAAGTACATTTTCAAGTTTGTTTTACGTTTAAGATCGGCCGTTTCTATTAGATCGAGTTCAGATTTAACAAAATCAAAAATTATTTTTATTAAATCTGATGTGCCTTCTATTATTTCTTGCACTACAGACCTATTAATGGTATTATTTTTATATAAACGCGTTAAAAACACAAGGCATTGCGATTGAATCTTCTTGGTGTTATCAATTTCTGACATTTCTTGAGGGTTAACTTTTTTCTCATCGAAAACAAAATTTTGTTTGTTGTTATTGGTTGGTTTACTATTTTGATTACAGTGATTATAATTGGAAATAACAAAAACTGGCCCTGTGGATGAACTGCAGGGATCAGTAGTGTTAACTAATCTTGACTTGCGGGCATGATAATGAGCGATATGTTTCTTCAAAGCTGATATACTATTAAATCGCAATGAACAATTAATGTGACCACACTCGAAAAAAGCAGAAAATCTATGACTGAGAGATGTGTGAGTAATAAAGGCTTTTTCTTCTGAGAAAGTCTGAAAACACTTAGTACATTTCATTTTGTTCAGTTCGTGCTACACCTACTTAACGTTTTTTTTTTAAATTTATAAATAACTTAACGATAAAGTTTGTTGCTTTTTTTAATGGCTAATTTCTAACATTTAATTTTACTTTATTAGCAATATCTAATATGGCTGGTATATTATCGAATTTTGTTTTTATTTCATAAATTGCCAACTGAATAAACATCCAGATATAATGGCTTTCAAAAGGATAAACCAGATTCAACACATGCATTATTTGAAAACACGTCTAAACCTTTCAGTACCGATGCGACTTTATAAATTATTTTGTCGAAACTTACATATATGTTATTAATATGGTTGAAGCTTGACGGTGACTCCACAACAACAAAAGGCAATAAGGGCAGACCGTGTTTGGTTAAGAATGACCTTTTCTGTTCTATGACGTTTTCCAAGTCGCCAGGTATCTTAAATATTTTATAACTTTATACTCTTGGTCTTGAAAATATATCTATTTATTTACCTTAATTTGAATAATTATTCCTTCTTTTGCATCATTTAAGGTTGGATGCCAGTTACATCGGGTCTGTTTGTTAGCTGACTTCATAGGTAGCAAAGAAACTCTAAGATTTATCATCAGAAAATGTTTGGACTCTAAAATATAATAAGAAGAAAAACAAGTTAGCTATATAAGCATAGGTATCCAGTCCACCTATACACATACAATACATGCTTATATCTATTAGTAGGTGCTAGTATACAGGGTGGCCCACTCTCAATGCTTCTATTAATCCATCAAATGCAAAAACACCAAAATATTTGTGGTGTCTCATAAAAAAAACACATGTTTGCATCGTCATTTCTTTTTGTAACACCCTTTATAATGGTCACTATTTTTTTAAATGTACAGCCCTAACATGACATGTCTTTTGTCCCAAATCAATATCTATAATAGTTTAGATACCATCGATTCCTGCATTGAGAGTGGGCCACCCTGTATATGGGCTTATATAAATATACGCAACTGCACACATACCATTGTTAACATTTTCCGACTGAATTATTTCCAACATCAGTCTATCTGCTGGGGTCAAATCTTTTCCTTTTATTTCCAATAATTTTTCAAAAACTGGTTCAAAATTAATGTACAGCTTTTCGTCTTTTCCAGGAAACTTTCTCTTAAAATCTATACATAGCAGAGTATATCCCAACGGTTGTTCCACAATGGGAAACTCTTTTAGAAATTGCGCGATATCTATATCTTTCTTTAGCAATTGGTCTCTAAAATTACTAGTCAAGTTCCATTTAATTTCGACCTCAGCTCATGGCTCATAATTGTTTTTAAGCCATATGAGCTCCGTCTCACAACTTGGTTCTGCAAATAATATCACACATATACGGGGTGTTCATTACAAAACCTCATCTACCAGGCTTTGAAATTTTGAGAGGAAATGATGACATAGGCAAAGTAAATGGACTTTTGTTATTGCATCCTTTCCTTTTTACATTTCACAGCCAGCCAGCTCTTCAAGTCGCTATTCGTCAATCGCCTAAAATTGTGAGACCAAAATGAGCATATATAATACATAATTTACAATTTACATAAATAAACACAGTTTCAGAATACAGTGCTAACTTTCATAAAAGGTACTAGTATATAAAATAACTAACTAAAATATATTATAAACTAAAATGTATTGTATATACTACTCACTTAAACGGGACTTGATTAATAAAATGTTGAATTATTATGTCACACAGATAGGCCTGACATCGAGAATCAAGGTTTTTATTGGTGTCATAAATAGCTTTAATGGCCCTTCTTGCAGCACACTTTTCTAGGCAATCTCCCAAATTAAAATCTAATAGAGCTCCATCGAAAGTTGTGCATCCTTCGCTATTTCGCAAAAAAGTGCCGACTATGTTGGAGGTGGAACTATGTGAACTGGTGCTGGGACCAGGTAAGTGAATATTCTCTAAAATAATTAGCTTCTTGGCTGGTTCATTTAGTGATTCTTCCTGATATTGACAGCTGAACATTAAAACAACTTACTAATCTTTAGTTTACTATTAAACCATTAGAAAGTATAATTTTTTTATTTTTATTATATAAAAAGTGTGTATATTAAAATCTCTTATATAATGTGGCCTTGAAAACATCCCTGACAAACTAAAATTTTGTTAGTAATAATCGGAATTTTCTTTTCTCTTCATAAATACATGTGCTTAATGACTATTCCGCACAAAAGGCTCACATCAGAACTGCCACTTCTTTTCTAAAAACGCTTTATGAGACATTGCTTTAGTTTTAACTAAAGTTTCTTATAAGTAAATATTTTTCTTTTTTTATAGGAACATAATATTGTATAGTAGAATTCATTAAGGAAACTAATCCAAATCGTGATCACTTCGCCGCTGTTGCCAGCTTGTGCATGAATCCAAGTAGAACTATATTGAAATTCCCCAAATATGGCAAACTCAAATTGAATTTCGTTATTTTTATCTGCGAGGCATTAACCACGACCCGCAGTCTTTATTTACAGTCTATCTACGTACTATTTGTATTCGTATGTTAAATTTTAAATTTATCATTTCTAATCTTTAAGATTGCTTTTCTAGGATTTTTGCAGGCTTTAGAACATTTTAATTACCCGTCCGTGAAGTGCCCATTTTGCCAAGGAGTTTTCTTAGTTACAGGGTCTTAAGTCAAAGGTTTGTGCTTTAGGAGTTGGTTTCATATAATTTTGAAACTTTCAGCCAAGTACAGTCTTTGAGAAAGTGAATTTTGCTGTTATTTATGTTTATTTAGGAAAAATATGTTTAAGTAGACAAATTTTTTAAAACATAGGTACCTACACAATGGGCATTCTGTTCATATATGCTATATTAGGTTAAGGGGGGGGTTAGGATACTGACAAACTTACTTTCTGGGCAGAAGTCTTCCTGAAGAAATGAACATCAATAAAACACTGGAACCTGGCCCCTTTCATACTGTTTTAGGCTAATATTATTATGCTCTAGGTTCCGATGGATGCTTAGAGTCTTGAAGCAAGTTTACATATTCATAAAAATTGTAAAAATATTAGTGACCATCAAAGCAGCTAACAAGTTCTGTTCGTATCAGCCATATAAGTAGCTACAGGATTTTCCAAATGCTCCTGAAAGGTATACTTTTGCCACATATTGAAAGGTACAAAGATGAAGTCTTCGGACATACAGCAAAGTAGGTTTGAAAAATCTATCTCATTGTTACTTGCTTTGTATGTTTTGTAACATTGTGAAATTTATGCACTTACCTTATTTGGGGTAATTAGGGTTTTCGGCCATTAGGTCAGAGTTTTATTGTGTACCTAGTTCAGTAATTTCCAATATCACCTTGGTTATCTGCCCTTTTTGACTGAGAATGTATTGCCTTCTATTAAGTTCTGTTTCATGATGCCTGAGTTTACCTTTCTGGGTTGAGAAGAGTGTGGACAGCCCGGCATTAGCTCACATTGTTTTATAAGTGGAAGGTGTCGCCTGTTAGCTGGAATTTCAAGCTGAGTTTTCCCGTTTGGGGACCCTTTCATGATAGTACATACCTCTATTTTTATTGTTTTCCTGGACTTGGAGGATCGGAGGATTGTGGTGAAATTGCCATTGCCAATCGGCCAGGAGTGTGTGTTTCCATCGTTATTGTCGGTTTTCGGTAGATTTTGATTGGGGGTTCGTTTGCTTATGTTTATGTTACGATGTTTGGAAGTGGGGTTAAGTAATAAAATCGCCCGTGCAAAATTGACAAATAGTGTCACTGTCACTTAGCCATCACTCATTAGTGACAATTGCGGAGTTCGGTAATTACATCCGACCGCCCCGTACAGAGACCATCTTCCCACATCTTAGCGAGCTAGAGCGAGAGAGACTCATATTCCGAGCGATATCGGCGAAGCTCCCGACAGCGTTCCCTTCGATGGATGGCGCCGTCTGTCATCGTCCAATTCTCCCATACCGTATTCTGACGTCACCAGAGTACTAAAAGGTACTTATTGTCAGTTTTTATTTCGTGGAGATTGATGTTACTTTCCTTGAGGTCGGACTAATTGGCCATTACTAATGGGATACTTCTTCCTGTTTTGCTGTTCCGCATTTCTTCTGTCTCTTTTTTTTACTATTTTCAGCTGTTTGTTTTCGGCTACTCTTCGTGACGTCATCGTGGGTCGAGCACGTGCATATTGGTTTGTGGCATTTTGGGCATCATTGCGGAGGGGTTTTGAAGGTCACTCGTTGGTATAAAAGGGCAGGACATTGACTTTTGGTTTTTTTGATTCTGACTTCTGGTGCGTGAGCCAGAATCCCGTCGTGCTGGCCGTGATTTGCAAATGTCCTCGTGGTCTACTTTGAGTGATTTTCATCTCAATACTCTTTGGAGGATCAAGACCAGGGCATATTCCAAATGGTAGTTGCTTTTTGAAGTTTTTCCGGATCCTCGTGGAGAGGATTATTGTCGATTTACGCCGCTCTACCTTTACCTCTTGGAGGGATAAAAAGCAAGCCACGCCGCCAACGTCATCACCTTGCCCCGTTTGTCAACCTTGCAGGTATGTGTAACTCCATTTAATGGAATATTCTGTAGTTTTCCGTGCTAATTCACGTGTTTCTATAGGGGTTTTATTTTTGTGACGGGCTTCTGCTA
The DNA here is from genome assembly GCA_951812265.1 of Taphrorychus bicolor. Lineage (NCBI taxonomy): Eukaryota > Metazoa > Arthropoda > Insecta > Coleoptera > Curculionidae > Taphrorychus > Taphrorychus bicolor. The sequence continues at coordinate 1,086,932 of OX638304.1, forward strand.
CGTCCACGTTTTTTTTGTATTAACGGGCTTCTACGTCTGACGTTCTTCCGCCGTCCACGTGCCTTGTCGGCGCATTTTTGGAACATCTACGCCGTTCCTGGAGGCCTGCTCCTCATCAGAGACCTTCGGATAGCTGCTCTTCAGGACCACCCTGATCCGCGATAAGGGGATAGGTTAGAGTGAGAGCTTTCCAATTTGTTATGTTGTAAATGGGCGACGATAGTGGCTGAGCGTTGAACCGACTAACGTAACTTTTTCTATCTTATCAATTTTAATTATTAACTTTACTTCTTGCCGTCACCATAACAATTTAAAGTAGTATTTTTTTTGATAGTATTGAGGCCCCAAGTAAGCGATTCTTGTTATCTTTTCGATCAATTTTTATGACAATTTACTGAGTAGTAAGTTCTCTCAGATCTTCAATTTGTTTGTGCTTCACACACTTTAATTTATTTATAAAGAATTAACTTTTGCTAGGTATTGGACAGCACTACGTCTGTACAGTCACGAATCTTTGATGTACCGCACCCTTTATGTCTTGTACCGTATTGTGTTGTGTAATTTTGAGGACAGATATTGAGGGCTCGTGATTCCTCACTTTAGTATTTATCGTTATTAAGTAAATTTCAATTTTCAGGTATTTAAAGTTAGATTTGATCAGGTATTCAATAATCACTCTAACATTACAGCGTTAGTCATTAGTTGGTAAGCTACGGAAGCTACCCTGTGTAAGTTTATGGCCATAAACCCTGAGCTCTGTCCCTAATTAGTTGATTATTGAGAGCCGTATTGATTAGTAATAATTCATATTCATTAATACATAAAGTTCCTTCACCATATATTCGAGAATATTGCAATTACCTTAAATTTTGTGTTTAATTGCTTTATAGCATTTCAAATTTTATTTGAATGGCTCTTCCTTAATTTGTTAACCAATCTATCAATAGAAACAGTGTTATTTGTCCTCAAACAATTTTGCTTTAATTTCATGCGGATTTTGACTGGTGCGGATGATTGAGATTTATAGTTTCTTATTTTCATTTTTTTATTAAAAGTAAATTTAAATCAGAGTAGTTAGGAAAGTGGTAGTGAAAGAGGGATATATTTCGTGATTGGTATATTCCTGTACGGCATAACATCCTTCTCAGGACCTGGCGTCTTCCGGAAATCACGTGGCGCCTATCGGGATATAAAATAATACAACTAATATCGTATTGAACCTACCCCATCTTCACTGTTGCTGGCGGCCCGCTAGTGCTCCTGCTCGATTACTTACTATTCACCTCCTTTCGCTTTTTCTGAAGTAAGGTATTGAGTAACGATTTTCTTTTAGTAAGTTCCAGAGATTCCAATTAACAAACAAGAACTAATCAGTGCTTAACATTCCCAATAACCCTTGATAGTAAATTAATATTATAAAATAAAAGCGTCACAGTTTGTCAACAGTCTCTCTTTGCAGCAAGTCAGATTTAACATTTAACAAAGTTGATATCAAGCTAGTTTCCTACTATTCCACTTTAAACTGTGGGTAAAAATAGTAGGTTATTATTGACTAAAATACCTAACTGATAATAAAGGTGAATTAGGGATCAGGACAACATAATATTTCCATATGGAAGTCAGTGATCCAAACAAGTTTTTGTTCCTGATTCTTCAAATAATCGAAATAGTTTAACATATTCTAATCAAACTTATATCTAAAGTTTAAAGCAGAATTGTAACAAACTGATGGCATCGTACAGGCTTTCTAATCTATAATTGCTTCATAGAGAAACTTTGAGACTGTAAAAATTGATTAAAATTGTGAACACCATAATAAAAAATTGTCAATGCTCTGAATGCCTAGATCTTACAAATATGAAATGATCATCAAGAAATAGATTCTGAAGACCTACTTCGAGACCTACTTTAATATTTCAAATCTTCCTGTTCTTAGGTTTCCCTAAGAAGAGGAAGTAGTAAAAAGTACCCTTTTGAGAACATTTGAAGAACCATGTATATTAGCTGTTGGACAATTTTAATAATTTTAATGCATTGCATGCGCAAAGTTTGGTTGGTTTTCTAATGGGATTCACTTGAACTCCAATTTATATTGCATTTGATTGTGACCCAGTGGTCATTTACTATGACCTATAACCCAAATATCTTACCCAACAGTGTGTCATCTTTACAGTCCGAGAAACATTGCCACATATGCTTAATGAGTATCGAGAGATGTGAGCCAAAAAAATAGAGTAATCAAGCTCAACAAGGCTGACAAAAAAGCTGTTTTGTTTGCATTTTAAAAGATGTTTTTAGTTTTTTTTATTCTATATTGGAATCAAATACATATTATTATCGCAATTTCTGTTCTACAGCCTTGAAATTGTTCCTAGGAAGTTTTTTTGGTAGGACCATGATATGGTTAGGATACGAAAAATGTATCTAAAAATTCCTGTCCTAAACTATATAGCTGATAGGGTAGCAGTCAAGAAGTATCTACTTCTTACCAAGATACCTACCAAAAATGGTCACTTTTTTTATGATAGCTCGAATATTTTTACAAATTCTGAACTGTCTTCATCAAAGGATAAACAGCACACAACAAACTTTTATCTGTAACTAATATTTATATCTGTAACCATTTTCGAGATATTTGGAAAAAAAATATGAACTAATAAAAACAAATAGAACACATAATATTGGGTCACAAAATGAATATGTTTACCAAACATATTAGTAAAATAGTTTGTTTCAAAACATTTAAAAAGTTTTTTATGAATTATGAGTTACCCTGAAAGATAAATTGTTTATTTTAAAATTATTTTGAAAATGGATAAGAGATATGAGTTTAGCAGCATGCCTAGCTTTTTGAAACAAGATTTCAAAGCATCAGAATGCAAAAAAATGTGTCAGCTATAGAGAGAAAGCTATTATTTATTTGTACAACATTGTTAAGACAACTACAGATGGTTACATCTATCACGTGACTTTTTGGCATAGGATTTTAGTTAAAAGCTTTTCGTATTCAACCCCCTTAGGAGCAATTTCTAGTCGGTAAATCAAAAATTGTCAGATTATTTCCAATTTTACTGCACAAAAAAAAACAATTTACACCATATAGTGCAAATAAGCCAGTTTATAAGGATTGCGCGATCAATCGCTCTATTTTTTTGCTCCGCGCAACGCTATACGCCCTTTTTACTATTAATTCGACTTGGAAAACTTATAAAAAATACTTGATACAGTTTAAACGTCTTGACGCACATTTCCGCTTAGGATTTTAAATTTCATTATTTATTACAACTTTTTCTAATCCCTGACATTCAATAATAACACAAACAGTTTTGTTTTTCAATAGTCCAGTATTATTACTGTAAGAAAACAAGTTTAAAATCTTAAAAAGTACACTGATATTATAGACCATATTATTATTATATTAATGCTACTTTTAAAGTCAATCTCTAATCAGTATAACAGATTCTGGAACCATTTAACTTCTTTTTTCTTTACATGTCTCATGTCCATATAGGAGAGGGTGGTAGTCGGGATTTTAGCAGTAAATATGTAGTTTCTTTGAATCCTAGCAGCCTCAATAATTATTATTATAGTATTTTTTTTGTGTAGTATCCTGTAATTATTCATAGAAACTTTGAATACTTCCCTAGAACAAGCTAATAATTTATTATTTGATTAAAAAAAAACACACTCTGTTTCTCCAGAAATAATTTCAGGTTTACTTTTTAAATGTAGGAATATATTTTGTATATTTTGGAAAAATAAAAATAACAACAAATTATTGCTTTTAATTTTACAACCGTCACAAAATACTGCAAAGTTAGAAAGTGAGATTTCCCTCACACTTAAAATAACTTTTTAGTTTTGACTAAGCCACATGAAAATTTCATAGAACAGATTCCAAAATCATCTTACATATGTGCAGAGGCCAGTTCAGGAATTACACACTTGCACCAGCTGTGGAACTAATTTAATTTCTGAACGGTAGTTGATGCGCATCTCTCAACACTGCTGTATGATTCTTGAATTCACCTATGAACAGATTTAGGGAAAATCATAAAGTTAATTCCTAAAGCCTTACGTGCTTACTTGATAATTCTAATAATCATCAGAGTAAAATACATCCTTTATTAGGTCATACAAATGCAGTAGTCCACAGAAGTCCACACAGTGTACAGTATGGGTAGCCACTCAGTTACTCAAATTATTCTTGTTCATTTCTTCATGATAATCTCCTTTCGTTTTGGATGAAAAAACTAACTCTGCGCCAGGAATAAATCCTTCATTTCCAGCATGCACTACAATGTACCTATAAAAGATAAACTAAATAAAGTGCCTATAAACAAATTTTGAAAAAATGGGTTAGCTGAAGCTACAAACAGCCTCATATTCCCCTAGTCGACTAAATGAGAGCAAACGAGTAACAATTACAATTAATACAAAACACTACACCTTACCTCCCTTCCTTTTTCATTCTTTCAACACTTCGAGTATCCGCATCTTGCCAAGAATGGCTTGATGTTCCATCTTGAAAAAGCCACGTCTCATCTAAAAATACAAACATATAGTTACCCCCTTCTTTGTAACTAGTATAGGATTATAAAAATTGTATTCTTTTAGAAACAATGTCTGGCAGCCCCATTAAACCCCCGTGGATTGTCTTAAAGCCATAAAGCCAATCTGTTTCATCAGTCTCATAAGTGATGATTTCGATCCCGCAAAGAGCTGCCTTGTTCTTAGTCTCTGCAAAATGCTTTGGGTGCTGACAGATTCTCCTAAAATTCAATTAAAAAATATTCTTTTTTACGTTTTTGTAGGATCGACATCATTGCATGCATTCAAAGCAACTGCCAGAAAACTCCAATGACTGCTTTTGTGTAGTCGGGTGTACAACCTGTATTTTCAAAAAGGATTTAAGTAAAGGATAATTAGGGACAGTTGCTCAGAAACTTGATACTTGTGTAAACTTATGACTTGTTTTGTATGAAATAAACTGATGATGATAATTACATGGTTTGTATCTCAGTTGGCATCTAAAAATAGGTTTGAGTAATTAGTCAAGATTTCAGGAAAATGTTAGTTAAATATTTTTTTTAGAACATAATAAATCCAAAAAATATACGAGGTTGACCAGGTTTTTCATGATAAAGTTTAAGGGGATGTTCGACTTCAATAAGTAACACTATCTTGCTAAATAAACTGTAGTCAAAAAACCCTTTTTTATGGAAATACAATGGAGTTGATGTTTATTTTCATAAAGAAAAAAATTGTTTTTTTTTTTGCAAACCATTTCAGATATTTTAATGAAATATTGCAGGTGCCAATAGTAAAGGAAGACCTAAGTTTTGCAATACAAAAGCTTTATTTATCAGTGTCTAATTTTGTTAAAAGTTAAAATGGCTTTATTCTTCCAAATTGAACAAATAATTCAAAAATAATCTTTATTTTTAGAAAAACCAGGAACATACAACTTTTTTGCTGAAAAATAATGAGTGACAAACCGCCTCGCGCGCCAGTAACAATAAACGAAGCTTTTGTATTGCAAACCTTATGTTTTCCTTTACTATTGACAAGTAATATTTCATTAAAATATCTCAAATGGTTTTCAAAAAATATAATTTTTTGGTTTATGAGAATACTTAAACATCATAAATATCTCCATATAGAAGTTTTTATAGAATAACTAATAACATTAACACTGTTCAAACATTTTACGGGGGTGAGCCAAAAAATAACTCTTGGAAAAACTTTATGAAAAGTTTTGTAGATGCAAACTGCTGTAACTTTTTTGTTTTTAAAGATATTGGAATGAAGCAAAAACCGTATTACACAGTTGACTTGCAAGTTTTTTCCTATTGGAAGAAAAAAACAAAACACCAATGATTTCGAGAAATCTTAACTTAACTTATATTTTTTTAATGGAATGTCCTGTATATTTTTGGATATCTGGGTTCTATTCAAAATTCCACGTATATTTTATAAAACATACCTCATACCTATCTTCAACTGTTTCTGAGAATATGGTGTCTGTTTAAGTCGGTCAAACATAAAATAATAAATATGAAGCAAAGTAAATTCTCCACTTGTCTTCAAATTTACTTAGCTTCTTATTTATTATTTTATGCTCGATTTTGTGTTTATATCACCAACTTATACAGACCCCATTTTTTTCAGAAACAGTTGAAGATAGGTATCTAGGTGCTTTATAAAATATTATTGGAATTTTGAATAGAATCCAAATATCCAATAATATACAGTTGCATTAAAAAAACATAAAACCAACTGCAGGTTAAGATCTCTCAATATCATTTGTATTTTGCTTTTTTTCTTCCAATTAGGAAAAAACTTGCCAGTTAACTATGCAATATGATTTTCAGTTCATTTCGACATCTTTAAAAACACAAAGTTAAAGCTAATTAAAATGTTATCAAAGTTAATGAAGTGCACTGTACTTATCAACTTTCCGAGCAACATTCCCTACAGTCCAGTTCCAGTTAAGCTTAATGAAAAAAACTATTCCTAATTATCCATTACTTAAACTCTTTTTGAAAAGACGGGTTTCACACACCTACGCCTGACTACACAGAAGCAGTTATTGGAATTTCCTGGCAGTTGCTGCATTGCTGCACTATTGACAGAAAAATTAATTCTCTCCTCTTATAGGGAAAATTAGCATTGTGAGTTGTATAATCAGTTTAAAAAATTCAAATAAAATTAAATTTGGCAAGACCCTTCCATTTGTCCCAATTTCAGGTTTCTAATGCCCATATTTATAGTCATGACTTGGCTCTGAGTAAGCCTCAAGTCTGAGTTTCGACATTTAGTCTCCATTTAAAATACATTGACTTACATCAAACATTTTTAATTAAGCACATGCTTGTGCTCAAGTTGCCACTATAAATATGGGTATTACAGGCCCAGAATCCTTCCAGGCAGATACCCTAGAACACCTTAGAAATCAAAGGGGAATCCACTTTGCCAATGTTTGTACATGTATTGCCATAATATGGTATTTTTTAGGTTTTGCGATGGTACTGCAAGGAATTGTGATGCCATTGCAAGTTATTGTGAATATAGTGATATTGTGGGGTATTGTCATGAGTACATAAAGTTATTATCGATATTGTGACAAGTACTGTAGAATATTGTCATGAGTATGGAGAGGTATTTCCAATATTGTGAAGGGTATTGCTGTATTTCCAATGTAGATTATTGTAACGGTATTGTGTGGAATTGTGATGCAGTTTATACATGTATTGTGCCTGGTGGATAACCCCTCATTAGAAACTCTAACAATCATATGCATCAATTGGACCTCACCAACTTTAAAAGTTTACTAGGAACGTATAATCAATGATAAAGTACCTGACTTTGGGGCTAGTGACTACTTCTTTAAAAAGAAAATCTTTACTTCAATAAGCAACAAAATAAATAAATATAAATTTTAAATAAGTTATTGTCACATAATTTAGAATCTACAGTTACTTACGGTTCTTATACATTTCATAAATTTGGTAACAAATCGCACAAATATCCCATTTTCCTGGATCGGTTACTGGTTTCTTCCGGACAAGAGTCCTTTTACAGCTTACAATTTTGCCATGAGCACTTTCTTGAAATATTTTTGAAACCGTAGCTAAATGAAGACCTAAGGCATCCGCGACTCTTTTACGTACTGCTGCGAGTGGCAAAAGTGGTCCTCCCTTTTCTTTCTCGAATTCAAAAAAGCTCAAGTAGGAAGCTACAAGTTTTTTGCAGTCTTTACTAAGACTTTTTGGCATCTTGTTTATGTTGAGTAAACACAATTAGTTCAATACAAAACACAAATCTCGATCAAGCGCATAAGGAAATCTTGGAAAAAGTACATAAAAGCACAAAACCCGCCGAACTTCTAATTTCAATTTCGAGGTTAAGTTTGACTTTCGTTGACGGTTCGTTGACGGTTCGTTAGTTCCAGGCGTTTTAATAATAATTCTGCGTACTCCACGACCGCGCGGCACTTCACCAACTGCTTGCGTTTTCTATAATAACATTTAAAATTAAATTGAGCAAAAACAAGAAATATTTTATCACACCTATAGTTAATATGAATAGTTTAATGGTCTGTTTTAATTAATTTACCAAGCACGCTTATCAAGCTTCACAGGTAGGCCGAAAAACGATTGTTACGTTATTTACAATAAACCGCAAATAAGGCAACATTGCTGGAGATCATGTCAACCACCATTGAATTATATCCATCTTTTTCCAAATTCGTTAGAGGAGACAATGTCTATGATCGAAGACATGATCTTGAGGATCAATTGACACATCGCTTGCTTAATGATTCTGCCTATATATGCAGGTTGTGTTTGTTAGCTGCGTTGTTATATGTGCAGGTTGGTACTGACTTCATTTGAGGCGTAATCATTCATATTATTATGAAAGAAAACCTCGGATGACTGTGTTGAGGCGCTCTCCGAGCTCTGTATAATATTTGCATAGGTTATATTTCTGAAAAGTGTATATGAGTATATGAATAGCGAAACAAAAAAAAAATTAATGTAAAATTTGCCACAACATAATAAGCTAAGTAAGTATGTACCGGCAAAAAATATTTTAAAAATTTGACATAAACTTACACTGGCTCATTATGGGTGAGAGAAACATCTGCAGAATCATTATCACGTTCTCTCAGTTTTTTTCTAATTTGTAATCTGGTACCCATACAGGGTACAAGTTCTTTAAAATCCGACTCAGCATTCAGTACCACTTCTTTTAATAAGTCCAAAGTCTTAATTCCATTAGCTATACAAAAAATACAAATAAATATATATCCATAACCTATACATAAATTGCATTCTATACTATCGTGCAAAACGTTATTAGTTTGGACCCAGAATTTTAGTGTAAATAGAGTAACTTTTTACATTTCTACTTTCTAACATTATTATGTTTTTTCTATTAATATTGTGCTCGCCTGTATTTAAAAGCGCACGCCGCATGCACCAAATTTGTCGAGTCGATCAACTGAAAAGAAAGAGGCGATTGTTTCGTTAATAGTAAATTATATCACTAGGAGTAAAAGAGGGACTTTTTGTGCTGAGCTCAGAGATGACGGAGGAAGAGCTGAGGCCTGCAACTGGTCGAAGCACGAAAATACCTTTTACTCCGTGTAACATACTACTTTTTTAAGCGAGCAAAAAAATAAAAAATCTACGCCTGAATGATTAGTTTCGAAATGTTCACGCAAACTTTCTTTACACCACGCATGCTTGTTACCTCAATCCGCCACGTCGTATTGTTTGGTGTCATCTAGTGCTCAAAGTCTCAAATTAATATTTCTGGCAAATGTAAATCGTTTATAAATGCGTCACAACTACACTAGCGGTGACTTTTGAATTTACTTTTACGTCTATAGGACTTTTTTGCTATTTTTTGGGTCTCAGGATTAGAAAACCCACTTTAGGTGCCCATGTGGAGAAAAGAAATGACGTACTTTAGTCCGATTGAAAAAAATAACCATTTTTTTAATCTAAAGAAGTTAGTGTTGTCTGCCAATAAGCAATTATTTATAAAGAACAAGATTTGGTTACAGTTAATAAAATGGTTTATTATACGAGTAAACATACGAACAAAGCGCATCAGTGCATGAGCTTTTGCACATGGCGGTGTAATACAATGGCGGTATTGTTATTTATAAATATATATTATAGAAAACAGCCACAACCTCAAACGACTATTTAAAACATGTGAAAAGTAAGGGCTAATTCCAGAACTCACCGTCGGTGCGTCTACCGGTTAAGCTGGTCATGTTATGGACATCTATAGATACTCCGCTGAGTTCTGGAATTCGCCACAAGGCAACTTTCAGTATAGTTTCATTGCTGAACGATGGCCATACACATATATAAAATGTAATGGTATACATTACCTTCGAGAATTCCTAGGATTGATTCAGATTCACTCTTTATTTCAGTTAAAAAACTTTTTAGCAACTCTTCACCTTCGGCCATTATACTCGAAAAATAAAAAATCTGCGTGTGCACGTTTGGAGACACCGGGGAGACGAGGGGCGACACGATTTCGTATACGATACGTAAGATGTGATGGGGTGGTGGATTTAATTTTAAATAATCTACGGTTGGTTGAGGTTAATAAATCTGGTTTCACCAATACCTCAATGCAGGGTGGAAATTGCAGTTCTACCTTATTTCTGATTAATCTATGAATTCTTAGGAGCGTAAATAAATTATTTGTTGTTAATACAACATGAATGTTAACTGTTAATAAATGATATTTACTATTAAGATGTTTTGTTCAAGAAGTTTTTAAAACATATGGTAACCAAATCAATTGTTGCCAGTTAACTAATTTGGTTTTGGTAACAAAATCTAACTCAAATAAATTACAGATTTATTATTAACAAACCAAATTTAGTGATTTTGTTTTAGTAAATAACGCATATTTGAGATTAATTGGCAATAGTGACTTTTAATATGATATTGTAAATTTCTAAATAACAAGCAGTTATTTAGTATTACCAAGCTATTTTTTTTTTCAGTGCAGAGAGTGAAAAGGGGCCCAGTAAACACCAAAGCCAGAAAGGGAAAAAGGGGCTCAGTAAACACCAAAGCCAGAAAGTGAAAAGGGGCCCAGTAAACACCAAAGCCAGAAAGAGAAAAAGGGGCTCAGTAAACACCAAAGCCAGGAAGTGAAAAGGGGCCCAGTAAACACCAAAGCCAGAAAGGGAAAAAGGGGCTCAGTAAACACCAAAGCCAAGTTATATAAAGGGGCCCAGTGAGTACCAAGGCACAGAGTATTTGGCTTACAATTTCGAATCTCAAATTGGGGCGCTTTTGTCATCGGTTCGGTAGTTTTCCAGAGGTTGATTCGAAGACTGCTGGAGGTCGAATCCTTTCTACGGTTTTTAAATTTAGATCTTGACTTCTAAGAGTCGGAGCCAGAAAGAATGAAAACTGTCATGCGGCCGTCTTTTATAGCTGAACAACAATACCCTTCGATTCTCCCCTGGGATCCAAGTGCAGGTCCCGAGATCAGAGGTGTTAGTTTCATACGAGGTTCACAGAAAATACTTTACACTAGATATTGGCATCTCCTATTAATCAAAAACTGTTAACCTCGTATGTTTAACTTGACACCGGATTATTTACGTTCCGAAATACAGTCCGCCCTACCATGGCAGTTGTCAAAAATTTAAATTTTCCGCTCAGTTAGGCACTATAGCTAAATTGCCACATTTAATAAAAATAAATAAATAAAACATTTAAAAAGCTTAAGGTAAGAGCACCAGTCATTGACACTATAAGGCAGAATTGAAAGTAAAAAATTCTTGAATTAATATTTGTTGTAAAACGTTGCATATATTAGGCTATCGACATGTTCAAGCCACTCTTATGGCATGTGGTTTGAAACTTATAATGCAATATTTTCAACATTGAGCTTCCACAAAACAATTGATTACTTATTAATATCAACGCCATGTATAATAGTATATGAATGAAGAAAAACGTTGCATATATTAGGCTATAGACATGTTCAAGCCACTCTTATGGCATGTGGTTTGAAACTTATAATGCAACATTTTCAACATTGAGCTTCCACAAAACAATTGATTACTTATTAATATGAACGCCATGTATGATAGTATATGAATGAAGAAAAACGTTGCATATATTAGGCTATCGACATGTTCAAGCCACTCTTATGGCATGTGGTTTGAAACTTATTATGCAATATTTTCAAGATTGAGCTTCCACAAAACAATTGATTACTTATTAATATCAACGCCATGTATGATAGTATATGAATGATTGCATATATGCATTTACTTAATAACTTATTTATCATTTAAAAAAAATTTAAACATACATTAATTTAGGTTTTAAAAATATTAACAGGGCTTTTAAAAACATATTTTATACGGTCACCAACCTGTTGCAGTTCAGGAAGTGGAAGGATCTCTAAAATATCTTCAAATTTTCATCACTATCTACTAACTTAAATGTAGTTTTTTCCATGTCCATGCATTTGAGGGATGTTACTTCAATATCATTATCAGAATGTATGGCTTGTATCACTCAAAGGTATCTAAACTGCATTGTTCCATTTTTTCCTTCCTCAAATTTAGCAAGCACAAAATCCCCAACTTTAGTAAGTGCCTTTTTGTCACCTACTTCTCTTCTTAAATCATCCACCATTTCTTCTTTGGATTCTTCATCTGTAAAATCTGAAACTACATCATCGAGGCTATCCCCACTTACAATCCATTCTTCATCTTCAGAAGTTTCGGAACTTGATATTTGCCGCTTCCTTTTTAATATGCTTTTTTTATGCTTTAGCATTTTCTTTTTGACTTTCAGTTCTCTTCTCCTTTTCTCTTCGTTTTAGTTCTACTTTCTTAATTTTTGCTTCCCTACACTGTTGCCTTTTCGTTTTCTCTATTTCTTTCCTGGTTTTCTCTTCTTGTTTCTTTTTATGATAGTCCTGCCGTGCCTTAGATGTTATGGCTGATGGAATTTTTCCCTTTTTTGTTCTTTTTTTCTTGTGGCTCTGGGAAAATTAATGCCTTTTTGAAAGGAGTAGGAACTTGTTGTTTGAATGTGGAAATAGATGGTTCATGGTTCAGTGACTGGCAATTGTTTCCTTATGTGAAGTAATTTCATGGGGAAAGTGTCATTCTATCTGGCATAAGTGGTGTTGATGACACTGGGGATGAATTAAGCAGGTGATCAATATCGTCATAGTGTTGTGTACTGTCCTGATTGTTTTTTTCAATTTCTGGATCTTTCAAAATTTTATTATTATCAACATCTTCTGTTTGTTGCGCTTCAATACCTTTTTCTTCCATTTCATCACTCTTATCCTTTAATTTGAGTTTGTTTTTAATTTTCTGCTTGAACTTCGAATAATGTCGTATCTTCCTTGTTACCTAGCCATTCGTCATTGTCCTCTCCTTCCTTAAACATTTTTAATGTTTCTTTCGAACTATGATCCGCTAATACCTTCAGACATACATTTAGTTTTTCTTTCTCATGAATGCTGCTGTTGTTGTGAGTAGAAGATTTCATTGTTGATATCTTAAAAAAAATAATATTGTTTACTCCAAATGGTGAAAGTCCACATGCTTTGAATCCATTTTGTATACTTTCTGTTGTTACTTTATTCAGAGCCTGCTCAAATACAAGTCCAAAATCTTCTTTTTTGAACTTGTTTCCGTAATTATCAGTATGCCATTCTCTAACACACTGATTCCAAAATGATTTTTAAAGGCTTAAAACCTGATACATCCATTGGCTGAATTAAGTGGGTTGAATTGGGATATAAGCCTAGACGTTCGATTCCATTTTCAGAACAGTACTGCGATAGCGGAAGAGTCATGTGTGACAAATGTCCATCTACGAACAGCAATACAGGTCGCTCAATAAGAGCGAAACCGGCCTATGGTTCATCTGCCTGATAGAGAAATGAGTTTGATACTCTGCTAAACGTCGCCCCCAGACAGTATAGGTGCGAAATCTCGGCCATTTGTCTGTGGGAAGTGACAATGTCGGCAGAAAACTGGTTTTTGGTTCGCTTCACGATCATCCTGCATGCCCTAGTGGAAGCACCTGCCGTCGTCAGATGGTTACAGGTAGCCACTTACAGGTCGCTCAATATTGTGTTCATTTAACCAAGCAACAAAAATATTAGTGATATATTTATAAAAAGTTGAACCGCACATCCATCGTTCGATTGTCCTATACCCCATTTTGGATTTAAACTGTATGCTATATGACTGGGAATTCTCTGATATTTAAAAACTATCATTGGCGGGGCAATATCTCAATTGGCACTTGCCGTCACAAGTACAGTTAAGTTTTCCTTTTCATCATTCGTTCCTGCAGAGTAAACGTTTCTATCTCCTTTTCTGACCAAAACTTTTCCACCTTTTGGTTGCAAAAAAAGGCGCTTTCATCGGCGTTGAAAACACGTCTACGATTATTTGTAACCTTAAGTAAATCTTTAGATTGAAGATACTCGGTTATCTCAGCAAACCACTCTCTTATTTTACTTTCTGTAACATTTTCCCTAGCAAGTGTCAAATTTTGAGCTAATCTGTAACTTAGCTCAGGGTGTCTCTTTAAAAAAGATTGATACCATTTTCTTCCAGGACGGCCTTCAACAAATGGAGCCTCACGTTTGGTATTTCGGATTACCAGCTGCACACTATCCAACAATTGCTCTTTTGCCACTGGGTAATGCATTTTAGCTAACGAAAGTATCTATTGGACTAATAAACCCTCCTCAATGTTGGTGAGGTATGTTTTTGGTCCCATTGAGCATTCTGTTTTTCCTGATGATTTATACAGAAGAGTAGTTCTTGGAACAGAATTTTTTTTTGCTGCTGTAGCTACTCACATTCCTTTAGCTACAGCTTCAAGAGCTGCGGCTATATGCTCTTGCAAATAGTCTTTTCTTGGCGCCATATTACGCCTGTAAAATAATAAATGAGCTAGTGATTGATATTATAATGACCCAGTAATTAACACCATGTCGATAACTGGAATTAAAGGTCAAAATGCTTTGGCGTTTAAATGCATGAAATATTAGGTTTTTTCAGACATAACAACGACTTGATATAAAAAATGAAAAGTGTGCCAGTCATTGACACATATGTCAATGAATGGTCCAGATATAATTGTTTTGATCCAGTTATTGACATTATGAAAACTTGAGGTAAATTCGACGATGCTGAAAACGCATCAATTAGTTAAATTCTTAAACATCTACACTACAGATTCATGTAGTAAAACTTTAATCAATCAGCCTGCAAACTATTAATCCAAAAATATTTTGTAGTTCCTTACCTTAACAATGTACTTAAGAAACTTGCACAAAAACGCCAACCAACAGTTTCCGCCATATTATAATGGCGGGAAGAAACGATAATGGTTGCTTACTTTGTTACACTGTTGCCAGACATATCAAGCTTTACGATGTAGTGTTGAAAAACATCAAATGTATTAAGAGGTTTTTCTTGGTACCAAAGTGTCGATTACTGGAGAGCAGTCAAACACTGGTGCGTTTACCTTATTTATCTTTTTCTTTTCCGCTGCTGACAATTTTTCATATCCGTCTTCCAAATATTGAAAAATCTCCTGCCAACTATTTTCTCAGAGTATTTTATTTTTATTATTTTCGTTTTTTTTGTCCCAAAGACACGGTTTTGATTCAACAAGTTCTATTAGGATAAGGATGTCATACTTAAAATTAGCCATGGTTTATTTAAATACCAATCAATTCAAATATATTATTAAAATATGAAAACAATTAGAAAGAACCGCCAACGACACTAGCGGGGTGGTTGCTTCTCGCAGACATGTTGGCGCCTGCAACAGCACGATGTCGATATATCGGCGAGTGTGAAATCGTTTTCATTTAAATTACAGGAGGTTGCGTGTCCACCGTTGTCGTTGCCGTGTCGCTGTCGTGTCGGCCAGTGTGAAAATACCCAACCCAGGGAGAGTGGTCACGGGTTTGCAGTTAAAGGATACCTGTAGAGCGCCACCCACTTTTATCGCCCTTAGCAAATCCGTACGGCGATTGCCCTATAAATTAAAAGCTAGAAAATATAGCCGCCAATCTCTGCCTCAGAATCTTTTCTCAAATACCAAAGATCCAGCAATACTGCTGCTTGGGTTTACACCAAGAATTATGTAAATAGAGAAAGGAGTTCCAGAAACCAGAAACGACACCATATCTTCAAAATGTGCGGCACACTAGGGTGTCTTTGTTCTTGGTAGGAGGAAACAAACAGGAAAAAGCCCTTTAAAAATTAAAGAATTTTTCTCCTCAAAAAAAATCTAGTTCTCCAATTTCCTTTGTGTATTTTTGGTTGCAGCATTACTTGTAAAACTGCCATGCTATCAAATTGAAATGCAAATAAAATCAATAAACTTCAAGACTTTGTTTACTGTTAAGTTATTATTGTTGATTTTTATTTTGAGGTTAAAACCAAATGCGGCCTTCATAACTTTCCCATGCAAAAACCCACAGGTATCTCATAATTTAAACCTGCAACACGCGCCCCTATCAAAAAGAAAAAAAAGAGAAGAAAAAATCAGTAACACAATAGAAGTTCCGTCCCAAGAACAACAAACAGAGAAAGGAGAAAAAGAAATCATATCCTACGCATTCGGAAGTAAGTATATCTTAAAATTTAATTTAAAATTTGGTTAACTGATGCTCTCAATTGGGGTCATCATCTGGTGGGTGAGATTTCAAGTATTTGGCATGCCATACGCCTACGACATGTCCGCTGTCGTCAGTCAACTGGTAAGACCAGGGAGAATATTTTTGAGACTCGGTAGGGTCCAACCAACTGTGAAGTGAACCGGAGAGCTGCGTTTGAAAAGGATGTATTCCTCTGCCACATCTCCTGATTCAAAGCGAATCTATCGCCCCGCCGACGTAAATTGTATCGCACTTGACTCCGTTGATAAGCCTTCTTGAGGCGCTGTTGAACGTCGGAAAATACTCTTTCGAGGGCCTTCGACTGAAGATCTGGATCAAGATGCTGGGAAGATTCAAATATTGATTCGTGAGGAGGAGAAGAAAAATCAAGTTCACGTCCGAAGAGAACAAAATTCGGTGTCACCTCGGTCACTTCATGTTTAGCCGATCGAATGGCACATCCGGCCTTTGCTATCAAGCTATCCCATACAGCGTGGTTGTCTCCAACATAGCTGGAGATCATCGTCTTGAGCACACGATGAACCCGCTCCACCAGGTTTGCTTGGGGATGATAATTCGCAGTATAGCGAATCTCAATACCGTACTGTTTCATCTTTTCTTGGAATTGACGACTACGGAACTGAGGACCATTATCAGCAATCAACTTGCTTGGGACACCATATATGAGAATCACGTGATCTTCCAACCACTTAAACACACTGCCAGCAGTGGCCGATCTTAATGGGAAGAAAAGTTCGTTATAAGGATCAATTATAGAAGCTTCTCTAGAATTAACATACGTAGCTTCCATGTCGCACTGCAAGAGTTCCTTATACTGAGTCTCAAGCTTCACATGTAGAGAAGCCACTATACTATATTATTAATCGAGCTTTTTATGAAAGCCTTTATTCCCTTAGGGGGACGTTGGAACAAGCTGAATATCAGTATATTATTAAGTGGTCGTGGACAAACACTTTTTCGCTTTGAAAGTATGCATTCAGTACTGTGAATTTGAGAAGAACCCAGTCTATAAATAAGTGATATAGCATAATATATCGTCGGCTTCACATGAAAATTGCACAAGTCCATTATGACTAATTTTACAGGACGCTCAAAAAACTGATTTAAAGGGAATGCTTCAAACGAGACAACTATTTATTTCAAATAATGTATTTAACATTATTTTTTACTTATTCTTATTATGTTAAATAGGAGGAAAATTATATTTTATATAAATAAATGGACTTATGCACAATTCATCTATTTATTTATCATGAATGTTGGACTTGGGCAAATTTGATTTCATAAAATGGTTGATTGGGCAAATAAAAAAGAGGAAGCGATTACTTATTATTATTTTTTATTTATAATAATAGAATGTGAAAAACGAATACAAATACAAAATACTATTAATAAAATGAAACAAACAAGTACCTATCAGAACAAGAAAACTAATCGTGTTGCATTTTATCGTAAAAATTATGGTAATCCGATTCCATCGTTTTCTTTAAAAATTGGAGATTTTCAAATTTTTCTTTTTTTATTTTTAAGGATCCCTGGTACAGGTTTGGTAAAGTGGTAAACGATACCATCTTGGCGTTCTTATTTCTTCTTACCGGTAAAGGTTTGAAGTCATCTGTGTGTAGGGTCTCCAATTTTATGTCCTGGCCGAATAGAGTTAAAAAAGTTGCAACTTGAAAAATCTTTGAAGAAACTATGCTGAAGATATCTTACAGAGTACGGCTTCGGTATTTTTCTAGCGGTTTTAGCAAGGTAAACATAGTCTGCAGGCACATTTATTATTCTTCCTTTCAATTTTCTTTCAATTGTTGAGTGCATGGAGTCGCACTCCATTTGAGTGTGTCCTTTCTCCAGGTATTTTTGGACAATGCAAATATTATTTTCGATTGAAAAGTTTAAAAATGCGTTAGATAAGAGTGAATTTCTATTTTGGGCTCCGCATCCATCACTATAAAATATTATTTGGGGTTTATTTAAGTTATCAATAGTTGGTAACACTTCTTCTTGTAAGAAACGGTATAAAATTGAAGCAAACATGTTTGCTTTTAGTTCTCCCTCTCCTTCATGCCAGAAGAAACAGTATCCATCTTTAGTATGTATGTCGAAAATCGTGACGTTATGAACAATTAACTTTGTTCGGTAGTATAAGGCCGACACATTGGATTTTGGACATAAAAGAACAGATTGCATATCCATTATGAATACCTTATTTGCGGAAGATTTGTCTTGTTCTTTCTCGATTCGTGCTTCTTCTTTCTTAATAACATGAATCCTGTACAGCTCTTCATCTTCTATATTTTTTGTCCTATACCCAACGCAAATGTCGCATTCGTCCTTTTTTGGGGAAAATATAGACAGATTCGTTTCTTCAAAAATGTACATAAAAAGCGTTAAGCTAGCCGGTGTTATCTGCTTTTCGATGCACCACTTCTCTTTATAAAAATTATACACCTCTGTTTTGGTTTTGAATCGCGGTTCCAAGTATAATCTAGTTGTCGACTTGCGACAATAATGCGACTCTAATTTGGGTAAATGATCAAAGAAAGTTTTTATTTCCATTCTTATTTCATTACTTTTTAAAGATCTGTTATCCCTTGGTTGGTTTGATGGTCCTGTCTCTTCTCTTTCGGCGGTTCCGCTTCTTTGTTGCATACTCTCAGATGTCCATTTTGATATTGTCCTTACTGACATTCAGAGCGTATTACAAAACATTATTTTGCAAACTCGAATTCTTTCAAATTTTTTGTCTAGGAAATACTCAATAGAGCACGCTCTTCTGCTATCGTTTTCATTTTTTCTGTGCCTTGCTCTTTTAATATTATTTATGACTGCTCTGCTATTAACATAAATTTTCTTTTCCGGCCATGTCATTTTCCAGAACTTGGTAAAAATGTTTTTCCTTTCTTCTTCACTTAGTTTAAAACATTGGATAACACAATTAATAACATAATAATAATAATGATAACACATAATCCTTTTTTTTACATAAACATTTCGTTTTTAACCGTCGTTTTTCTTTTCTTACGCTGAACTCGTTATCTTTTCTTCCAAAGTAAGGATCTCCGTCTTCTCGTTTTTTCTTATTGCGATTGTATTCCCACTGTAGAGGATCGCTTAACCTGTGTTTTTTTCTTTTGCGCTTGCCTTCCCTTCTATCTTGAATATAATTTTCTTCTGTGTCACTCGTTACATCCTTTGGTTCTTCTCCTTCTGAGCTTTCTTGATCGCGGTCACTGGCAACCCATTCTTCTTCCGATGATTCATGAAGGTCCTTTTCATTATCTCGATTTCTGTTTTGGCTCACAGTTGCATTAATCATTGAACTATCCTTTTTACAATTGGTAATAGTTTTTAGTTCATCGACTTCAGTGTGCTTAGTATTTCCGGAAAAATATTCAACAGTTTCTGTAACCATCATGTTTTCGTCATTATCATTGTGATTAAGAATGCTATTAAAATTTATATCAACACTACCCCTTAAAAAATCGGCAACGATGCCGTCAACATCCGAGTCAACATCGTTTATTGGTGAAATACTTAGAGTATCTACAGAGGTAATATCTTCAGAGGGTATTATAATATTTCTAGCAGCTTCTAAATTTTCAATGTTTAAAACTTCTTGAGCTTTCAGGCATTCAGTTTCCAGATTGCGAATTGCCAAAGATAATGAAGATGTGAGATCGTCATTAATGGTTTTAGTCACTTCCGGATTGTAGCTTGATGGACTAGATGTGCATGGTTGGGATACAGTATCAGCGTTTACTTTGTTTAGAATCTTCGCATTTGGCTTAGTATCATTAGCAGAGAATTTTGTTTTTTTAACTATAATGTTGTCGTTTTCTTTGTCGTTCCTGCTAAAGCTCATAGCATTTACACTGTTGAGAATTTTAAAACTTCTTGAGAACCGATCCATTCTGAAAAAAAGTACAAATATCAGTACCGGTAAAAAGAAAGCATACCGCGAAATTTTATTTGGAGCTCTCAAAGTGCCAAAAATGGCACCTTTCTTTTAAAAAATTGTTTAGAATTATGAGGAGAATGCAAGCTGTTATAATAAAAAATCAAAATATTCAAATTTGAAATGTGCCTAAGTCCTATCTTAATTAATTAAAAATTCTATATGAATGGTGCATAACTCCGTCCAATTAGTTTTGCATTATTTTAACGGATTTTTAAAAGGTAACTGCCTATCAAACACAATATAATGGTTAAATATTACTTACCTAATACACTTTCACAATTATTTTTAACCAAATTTCAAGTTTTAATCAAAATAACGACCAGAACATAAAAGAAAAAAAAACGGCGTGCTGACACTGCTGACATTCGTTAAGAAAAGACGGACTTGGGCATTTTTCATGTTGCTGTCACCGTCCGCGGACTTACGCAATTCTTCAAATTATGTTTTTAGCACCATCTATCGATAAATAGCTAAACCAATTTTTACGGGCCGGTAAATAAAGTATTCCTAAATTAGATGGCGTAAAAACCTCAAAATCGGAATTTTTGGACTTGTGCAATTTTCATGTGAAGACGACGATATGGATCGTTTAGACATTTCTGAATTTGTTCTGCTGCAATGACTTTTTCAGCAACTTACAACTCGATTAATGCTTGTATCAAAAAACCTAACAACAACACAAATACATTTATTTGTGCTGATATCCGTAGATTCGTCTGTTAAGATGCTGAATCTGCTAATACGCAAAAGCCTAACAAGTATGTGGTTCTTATGCTGACCTATTACATTAGTTACTATAGCAGTTGCTTTTGTCCGCTTGAGTGATATACCCTTGGCCACTTCTGAATCTTCAAATGCACTTTTTATTACTCTTTCTAAGTGATCCATTGTATGAAAGGGAGTGTTTTGCTCAGCAAAATATGCACAAATTTTTACTTCAGCAGCTTTAATGGATCTCTTTAATTTTTCGTGGGTTTTGATGCATAACATACTCCTCCAATGTTTTTCTTGATGTTGATACAACAACCTTAACATTATTCAAATTTTCTTAGTTTTCATGTGACTTTTAAGTACAGAAAGTTCTGACAGCATCTGCATTTTGCAGACAGTACACTCAGATTTGTTCGGCTTTTCTATAAACATTAAGATTAAACTCATTTCACAAATATACTAGAAAAATGTTAGCTAAACTTCCTGGATACACGTGCCAACCAAGGCCTAAAGTCGAGATATGTCAGCCAGTCGCTCCTAAATTTTTGTTTTATGTACTTGCCTTTGCTATTAATACTTGCAGTATTTTTCTTTGTGGGCGTCTAAGGAGTACTATCGCTATCACTATCACTACAACTCTTCATATACACATCTTCACAATGCATTTTGTCGCTTTTAGTAGTAACATTTCTTTTATCATCTACTTTACCCCATTCCACCACTATCATAATTTTCCTCTACTACTTTACCTCTCTACCAAATACTCACATGATTCGAAATAATGAGGAATACTAAATGAATAATATGAAAATAATCAAATTAACTTCAGTCTTCGCATGGTCTTCACCTCGGCGAGACAGAAACAAAAAGTTAAAATTTTAGGTTATAGGTGAGTTCCAACTCCAAGCATTGACATTTCAAAGGTGAGTTCAGGGTCAGTTCAGTGGCAATGGTTCAGGCGGGATTACTCGGAGTATTCGGAACTGTCTGGAGTCAGGCAGTAGCTAGTGGTGAACTAGTATTAAATTTGACTCGGCAATCATTTTATCGTACAAACACGAAATTATCGTACAAACACGAAATTATCGTACAAACGTGTACGTTTATAGAAATGTAATCGTACATCGTACAGAGGGCTGAAAAATCGTACAAGATACGATAATGATCGTACGGTTGGCAACGCTGATCTTTACTCACTACTGTCACCTGTGCCATAGTTCGCAAAAATATATGAACCGGCCGGGTCCGCCCCCGCCACATGCCTACGCACACTTCTTTAATTGAGTCTAAAAATTCTCCAAAAAATCGCTATTTGCAATTTAAAAATCGCAATGTTTGAGACTTGTCGGAAATTAATAAAAATATTCTCTAAGTGATGTCCAAAATCGCTAGATTTAGCGGAAAAATCGCTAAGTTGGTATGTGTGCTTATCGGGATACCGTTTCATCAACTTAAATAATTATTATTTGTTAGTACGCAAAGTGGGAGTTAGAAGGGAAAGGGCAACACATTTACGACCGGAGACCCGCCGAGCCTCGGTTTCTCATTCTTATAGGATCGTCAAACATGCTTTGTGGGTGAATCAAAGCAAGGACGATGGAATATAAAGATGGCATAAGCTAGGAAATAAGTGTTCAGTTCAGTGGCCAACTCTGGCGATTTAATTTTTGATCTCACGGTATATACTAGTGATATTTATTTATAATTATTTTGTTACTGGGTGATCTATGTATCAACATCTTAAAATTTAAAATGCATAATTTTGCATATAAAACCCCAAATTTTTTTATATTGAAAATTTATATTAGGTATTTAGTCTTGTCACTTTCTACCAGTTGTTGTAGAGCTTGTGTTGCTTGTGTTAATGTTTGTTTTTCATTTTTGTGAATCAGCAGTTATGTTTGTATTTGTCTTTGCATTGTATCAAAATAATAAATAAATTAATATACCAAGAAAACATTAAACTATAGTTATGTAGGTAGTTTAGATTGACTTGACAATAAATGTTATTCTAGACAATAAGTTTTAAATTAGTGTATTGTACTACAGTATTATTACTTAATTCTTGGATTGATTGATTTTACTTTTCACTTTAATAGGTAAGGTAAAAATTTTCTTAAATAAAATGATTTTAATACATCCATATTCTGGCTTCAATTCTCATCTTTGCTAATTTCAAGACATAAACTACAGGTGTCGACCCAAACGAAGTAACACTCCTACCTGTCAAATATAGCTGACCTTGAATTTGGTGATAATAATTATGGTCAGAATTAACAACTACATCATCATCCTCATAATAAAATAAATATGATTTGTCTTTTAGTCCTTCAGTTACACCAGTGGTCCTGAAATTTTCATTCTGATGTCCTAAAGTTAGTTTAGTGACAATATGTATTACAAGAACCCCAAGAACGCCTCCCGTATAATATGTACTAATTGTTCCTTACTAACCACACATTTTCTTAAAAATGTGGAGTTATCCTTTGATTCTAAAAACTCTTTGGAACACAATATGTCCTCAATATTTGGCGATACAGAATTGATAACTTCAGTCACTTCTTGTTCTGGTTTAAGAAGCCATGAAAATCCAACCATATATGACTCTCCCAATGAGTTTCGAAAGGTTTCTAATGACTCCGCAGAAATGCTTGCAGTAGTGGCTTGATGCGGCTGTTGTGTTTGGTATAAGTCTTCCACAGTTTGAAGCTCTTCATTTTGAATTTTTTCACTTTGGCTCTTTTGACCCCATTTTCTTAAAACATCTGTAGGGCTGACGTTGTAATGTGCATATGGTGACAAACAGCTTGTCCTCGTGGACATGAACATGTAGTTACATTAATGCTTTGCTTCACCAAGTCAAATGAAATCCGAAAAGATGTAATTAGATTAGCAGACTGTTTATGTATTATCATATTCTATGAATACCTCTACAGCGTAAGCCTTATTTTTAGTGCTAGCACAACTTCGCTATTTAACATTCTTCACAAACAATTAAAGAACAAATTGAAGTTCAAGGACAGTTTCCTCACATGCCCGCTAGTGTACGAGTTTTCTCCCCGCTTCAGCTGCTTTTCGTCATTTATGCAAAATGAAGCTATCCAAAAAAACTTAATAGCTGAAGCCAGCGAAAGCCATAAAAATCATAAATTTGAGGCTCCTGTTTGCTACTCAAAAAGTGGGGTTAAAATAGTTTTGCTGTATTTTCAGTTACATACTGGTTTAAATTGCATCTGGAACTTGAGATATTGTATCATTAATTACTAATGCGATACAAACCTTTTTTACTCCAATATTGCTGTATATTCTTTCCAAAATCTTTTTTTGCTGATGCTACAAGATAATAACAATGACAAAACCGATTGTTTGCATATGGGCATGACCTACCACAACAAAAATGGCGGTGATGACGCGAACTAAATTGACGTATAGTGAACACTGAATGCATTCTGCCGACTTGTTGCACTGTTATCTTTAAATACGTTAGGAAATTCCAATTGTCTGATTTTCTCTTGAGACTTTTGATTCACCTCGCCATTGCTGTCGAAGAATGTCTGACGTAGACAGATGCGTTAACGTTTTGTATGAAACCCCTGTCTCACTGCCGCAATTTGATGCGAGGAATTGCGAAAATCAACCGTTATGGTCGGGATCGGTTTTAGTATGAAATTTGGCCATATGAAGCTATATAATGTGTGGTTGTATTGTGCTAATTATTTTACTAATCTCATAATACATAATATCATGTAATGTTTTTTTAATTTGTATTTTAACGTACCAACGTGTTTAGACTTGAGGTGAGGTGTATGTATGTTTTCTGTTTCTCCTTCTGACGGTTTAATTAATGCTACGAGTGTTTGGCGTCCCAATAAACTAAGTAGTAGGTGACTTAGCGGGATGGGCACAAATAACGACAATTCAGCTTTTATCAATTGCCAACGTTTCGACCATATATTGTGGTCTTTATCAAGGCTGTAAAGACAAGAAACATCGGTTCAATTAATTTTTTTATAGCCCTGAAGAAGTCTGAGTTTATTAGACGAAACGTCGGCGAAGAGTTTGTAGTTTAATTTAATTCTGTCGCAACCCGCCAATTTAACAAACTAATAACAGAGCCTGGGACGCAACATTGTACCCATTAGATGTTTGGTATCAATATCAAATAATTTATTGCGTTAATTCGAAGTTTGATGGTGAATAGAGGGTTGATTTCGATTGTTGATAGGACAAGGTGCCCCAAAAAAATTCTGTAACATGTAACTTAAGTTTTTTTTTTGGTTTACTAATATGTTTGTATTGCTAAGTCATATAACTTTTCTTATTTAGACACTACAGGATGGCCAAATATTAATAACAAATATAAGGTAGAAAGCTGAAATATCGGTTGTAGTTTTTTTTTAATTACACCCATATGTGATAAATTGGAACCCTGATGTGTACCATTTACATCTTTTTATTAATTGTAACACTTTTTTTACCATTGTTCAACTGATTTTAGGTTTGCGAATATGAAATAAATTATTTTCGACATTTCAGCTACTTTTAGGAATCGTGAGGTGTTTTTGTTCATAATTTTATGGCAGTTTGGGCTATTTAAGGTAAGTGTTCGGATATTTCCTAAACTATGGGCGTCCCGAGCGCATGTGTCTATTGCTTTATAAGTCTGTCATGCTCAAACAATCGGCTTTTTGTATACGATCAGCAAAATAGCTACGGCGAATGCCTTTTGACTGACTCTGGTTGTCAGCTCTTATCTTTATAGTTTTCGAGCCTTTTCTTTTAAAATTTCTTATCAATAGGTATAGAGTTGGTTTTGCCATTTATAGCAAAGACGTTTATTGCAATAAAACATCGGTAGCACAACTAAATGTGGGTCGTGTCAAATACTGTTTAAAAAATTTATTACCGTTTTGTAATTTTATAGCAGCGTCATGGGAAGGAAAAACTGATAAAATTGTATGAAAATTGCTTAATATTTTATTTTCATGGAACATTATGCCAGTGAATTTAGAAACTTGAAATAACAAAATAAGCTAATAATTAGTGGCCGTGAATGCCCTGGCGAATGCTGTCAATGGAATCTTCATACCATGTTTAGTTTTCGAATTATACAGTGTGAGTTTCTAAAATGGATCAAATTCTGTAAAAAAAAACGTTTATTTTTTTGGAAAAACGCTCGGACCCGTCGATTTATATTTTAGATTGCCGTCTTTTTTGTAAAATAAACTATTATACAGGTTGTCCCAAAATTCAAGATATTACGTCATCGATTGTTTTTTAAATGACAACTGCAGTTTTGGGTTAGCTGATTTCATAGTGTACATCAAGTTATACATAGTTGCTAATTATCAAATTTTTATAAACTGCCAGTCGCAAGATAATTAACAAAATTTATTTTATTTTAAACATCAATTCATATTAATAAATATTCTACAATAAATGCTCAAGATGATGTCCACTCACTACTTGGCAATACCCTAAACGTAACTGAAACTCGTTTTGCACGTCTGCAATTACTTCGGGGGAAATTAGTCTGCACTCATGCCTTATTCGTGCTTTCAACTCATGAACATTTTCAGGTTTCGTTTGGTAAACTATACTTTATAAGTAACCCCACAAAAAAAATTCTATGGAGTCAGGTCTGGTGACCTGGGTGGCCATTCGATGGGGCCTCTTCTACCAATCCATCGGTCCGGAAATACTTCATCCAGATATTAGCGAACAGGTCTGGCAAAATGGGGAGGAGCACCATCTTGTTGAAACCAGATATTTCTGTTGAGGACATCTTCTATAGGACAAGGAAATAGAGTAACCAAATTTGGAATTAGTTCCTCTTCAAAAAAATCTAAATATCTCGCTCCGTTGAGATTTTCTTCAAACAAGATTGGTCCTATAACTCGATTATCGACAATTCCTGCCCAAACATTGACTTTTTCTGTACGTTGACTGTGACCTTCTCTCATCCAGTGGGGATTCTCGTCTGTCCAATAACGAACATTTTGTCGGTTTACCTCACCATTTAGCGTAAACGTCGATTCGTCAGAGAACACAATGTTGTTTGTGTTCACCACGTTTCTGTTCAGGAGATCCATCATTTGCTCGCAAAACTAAAATCTTCTTTCAGGATCATCTTCGGTCAATTCCTGGAGAATTTTTAATTGGTGAGGATGCAACTTTTGGGCTTTGAGAATTTTTACTGCTGAAGTTTGGCTAATTTCCTGTTCATTATCTAGCTGCCGGGTGGAAATATTTCGGTTTTGTTGTACAGATAATAGTACATTAACTTTAACATCCTCTCTTACTGCACTTTTTCTATGTATTAATATCCTCCTTACATGTCCGGTTTTCCCGAAACCGTTTTTCAAACATACTTACAGTACTTCGAGATAAGAGTGGCAAATGACGATCAGAGGCGCCGGTTTTTCAAAATTTCTATGGGTGCTTGGCTCGAAACTAAAAACTCTAGTTTGGGTGTTGGGGGAGACGCTGGTTGTAAGATGTATTAATTCGAAAAAACAAATTTAAAAGCGAATATTTAATTTTCCTACAGCTTATAGTCTAATCTTAATATTTAAATATAAAATATTTGCCTTCGCAGACTGTTTTTTTCTATGAAAATTTTATCCACATCATTAAGTCAAGTTCTTGTGCTAAGTCTTTGTAAAAATTAATAATTGTTACATTATTTAAACGAGATTGTGTCATAGTACTCCTTAAGTAGGTTTTTAGGCGCCTTAAACCCGAAAAGCTTTTCTCTGAAGTACATCATGTCGTAGGTATTGTCAGAAACAATTTTATAACTTTAACATATTCTGATAATAAATCAAAACAATAAGCGTTTTCCTTATTTTTTAAATGTTATTATTTCAGATATGGACGTAATTTTAGTTTTTTGCGTTTGAATATTGTCAAAAAACATTTTTCTGTGCAATTTTAAACGTTCAATGTCGAAATCTTCTAGGTAATATGTTTTTATTATGTTATCGTTTGTACGGTTGAGTATGAATTTTTCAAGTTCCAGAACTGGCTCTAGATTTTCGGCAATCAAAGCGGTCTTTAATACTTTGCATGCAAGTATCGATCACTTCAATATATAAATGCCGGTAGAACTCTTCAGGAGTATTTGCAAAATACTGATTTTGATTCCCTCCTAATTTATTTGGTAATTTTCTTTTCCGCGGTAAAACAGGCTCATCAATTTCAAGAGGTATTATCTCATTAACAATAGACTGCAATCATTGATGAATATTTGTGCGTCGTTTTTCTAAAATGAGAATAAGAGAGTTTACTTTTTTTATATTTTCTGATATATTAACGTTAACTTTTTGGATAAAACGATTTAATTCTTCCACATTTTCAAACACATCTATCAAGATTTTCAGTAGAAAAAAAATTCGAATGAAACCAGTTTCTACAAATAACCACTATCTTTAGCACCAGATTCCCTTCGCTCATTCGATCGAAAAAAAAACTAATTATTTTTTTATAATTGGAAATAATTGATTTTAAAGCTGTGACTCTTAAACACCACCTTTTTGAGCAAAATGGTCGCAGAGATGTGGAACCTGCATCTTCGATGTTTACTTTTAATTGTTTAAATGTTTCCAGCCGTTTTGGAGAATCTTTAATATAGTTTAACATGTCTTTTGCAATGGTTAAAAAATCCTTTACCTTGGGAATGCCATTAAACGCATCTTGCACTACTAAATCTAAAGAATGTGCCATGCAATGAACATATATTGCTCGAGGCTTATCTGTTGAAATTCTTTTTTGAAGTCCCGTAAGTGGTCCACTTACGTTAGCAGCACCGTCATAACATTGAGCTCTTAATGATCTAATATTAATTCCATACCTTAAAAACACATCTTTTACAACTTTATATAGCGTGTCTGCATTTGTAAAAGGAGTTTCATATACACATAAGAAATACTCTTCAATATCAAAATGAGCATTCACAATTCTAAAGCATATTGATAGTTGTTCTTTTCTTGAGACATCTGTAGTTTCATCAGCTATAAGAGCAAATATATTATTTTTTATTTTGTTAATTACTACATCTCCAATTTTCTGCCCTAAAATGTCTAATAATTCATTGATGATATCATGAGATATCCAGCGCCGTTTGGTTCTACTCAACCACGATCTAAGGTCATCACAATCCTCGGAACGTAAATTGAGAAGTTGAACAATGTTTGAATCGTCCTCGGTATGTCCTCTGATCGATCGCTAGACCTTCCATTTCTAAATACTTAATTGTACTAATGGTTTTTAGCAGTGCCGTTTTAGCTGCTTTTATTTCACCTACTTTATGCATTGATAAATTCTGAAGTACATTAATACCCTTAACAATGCTCGACAATCCTGCAATTGCGTTACGATGCATTTCACTATTCTCATGAATTTTGAATCGCTCAATCGCCTTATTCAAAATGTTAAAACCCTCCTTTGCAAAGGCACTATGCTTATGATTAAAAGATTCTGTTGGGAGTTTTTGGATTTTGTGATCTAAATACGCTTTATGGCAAACACTACAAAATGCTTTTAAATCGTTTGAATTGTGAGTTAACCACTTATAAGTATGAGTCCATTTTGACTGAAATGATCTGTTACTCAAGCTGGTCTTACTTGTAGATACCGCCGATGCCGATGGTACCGGTACTACCGGTACTCAACTCCAAAGAAATCACTTGTCTGATTTCTCGTCTGCTTCTGCTGAGGTAGACGGTTTTACTTTGTCTACTTCAGTTTGAACTACTTCCTCAGCGCCTGAAAATAACCCGACTTTATTGGTGACGTTAGGGACTGGGTTGACTGAGATACTTTCTTGGTTGTTTTTCTTTTTGCTTTTTGCTTCAAATTAAGTTAAGGTAAAACCTAATATGCAAATAATTTTATGTAGCAATATTCAGAAAAAAATAACTATTTCATGTCATTCCTTACCTTATTAGCCTTATTTCTTTAATGTAGTACTTAAGTTTAAGTGTTTAAGTACCTACACATCAAGAAGTTTATATTTTTATTATTTCTACTTTTCTACTAGAGTAGGGGGTAGAGACATTCAGAGGTAAGATATGACTTCTTAGGCTGCCGAAATTAAATTAATATAAAGAAAAGCGTCCCTACTCCCCGACCCCCCACGGACCTTAAACCATAGAAGGAATTCGGACGTAAATAAGGCATATTGCCAAGTTTCTATCAAGAAGCAAACGTGCTGAGAATAAAGTTCAATTTTCACTTAAAGATCGATTTATTTTTAATCACAATATCACAAAATACATCAATAATCATAAAACGCTATTACTTTTTGGTTATTAAGTATAGTTTTATTTAGTTTTCACACACACCAGCTGCTTTAATTAAACATGCAACGCCGCGCAATTTGTGTTCAGGTGGGAAGTGGGGTTTGAACTTGAACGATAAATGGTGGAGATCGGAGGAGGTGTTGCAGCCGAGTGGTTTCCATGCGCATATTCGGCTCTCTATTGGATAGTGTCCTATTACTCCTATTGGTCGGCGTTTGCGTCGATTTTTCTTCCTTTCGCGGTATAAATTGAAATATCCAGATCCAGTAGTGGTGCTTTTATCTTTGTTGATGAGCGTGTATGAGTTTTCGTAGATAAGTTGATGTAAAATACCGCCGCCGTTGGGTATTTTATAAATAAAATAGGCAGGCCATGTTTTTGTTTTATGACAACTGCCTTCCCCTTCTCGACGACGCCGCACAGTTTCAGTATCGTTTACCAGACAAACAAAGAGTAACCGCCAATTTTGCCAGTGCCGTGCCGACACTCGATATCGTAAACATCGTTTGCTAGGGGCGCATTTTATATTTTATGTTAATTAGATTAGTTGTGTTCCCGATTCGATACTCGACGGAATTGTTTTTTAATATCTTGACTTGACTTAAATTTCAATGGGTGCTCGGCACCCATAAGAAATTTTCTATGGGTGCTCGAGCACCCATTGACCACACGGTTTCGGCGCCTATGATCACGATGCTTGTCTCTGAATAATTGAACTACTTCATTTTGTGTTCGTGTTCTATCTTCGTATCCAATCATCATTAAAATTTCAATCTTGTGACTTTCAGTTAAGTAAGACATTACGTTGAACGAGTTATTAAGTTATTATTATCAAGTATTTAAGAAAAGCAAAACGCTGTCAATTGTACATTTGATATTGACATTAATGAAACGTAACTAATGCTGGTAGAAATTATCGTTACCAGAAAGTCAAAGGTAATCTATGAAAGGGTAGCTTGGGGTAAATTCAGTAGGTAAATGACTAATATGAATTGATGATTGAAATAAAATAAATTTTGTTAATTATCTTGCGACTGGCACTTAATATAAATTTGAAAATGGGCTACTATGTATAACTTGATGTACACTATGAAAATAGCTGACAAAAAATAGCAGTTGTCATTAAAAAAAAAGATGACGTCATATCTCCAATTGGATCCACCTCAGTCATCTTCTTTTGATACCTAATCTCGCTTCCCACAATAATCGCATTTATTTTCGTATCTTGTGCAGCCTTCATGTGTCCAGCGAGAGCATGGCACACACTTGATCCAATCTTCTTCTCATTTCGTTTCATTGTAGTTCTCTTTACACCATACACAATAATCTTCATCCCAGTCACTATCATGAAGATTGTCGTTGCAAATTGTATCAATATCAATATCTTCAGATTCTGAGGACGATGTAACTTCTTTCTTCTTTTGCGTTTTCTTCCTTTTATTCATCGTTGTTTGATTTTTATCACTTTCTCCTAACTGCTTTTTCTCACACCCGTTATTCTTTTCCTCTCTGTCTTTCTTCTTTTCCTCCCTGTCTTTCTCCTTTTCCTTTCTGTCATTCTTCTTTTCTTCCCTTACCTTCTTCTTTTCCTCCCTTTCTTTTTTCTTTTCCTCTTTTATACCTCTTATGTATATGGAAGTACCAGGATTACTATCGTTTCTTGAACTACTAGGACCAGCAACAGTGACATCATTTTTTGAACTATCTGAACTAGCAACATATGTCATATCATTTTGGGAAACAAGAGATGTCGCTGAAGGCCTGGAGTCTGTGGATTCTGAAATAGTCTGATATCACTTCGGCCATTATCTACGTTTGACGACTTCCCCCAAGCCATGCTAAGAAGAGAACTAAATTGTAGCCGGGTAATTTTCCTTGAGGGATTATTAGTCATGAAGTTGGAGCAAGCAGAATAGTAGTTCGTTTTTAAAGACTTGAAGAAGGCACGGTCTAATGGCTGAAGCCAATGGCTGGTGTGGGGTGGAATACTCATCAAAATTATTTCATTCCTTTCTGTGCGAACTCTACACACACACAAAACTCCTGTTTTAGATTCTTCCATTTCAGTATGCAAAAAGGCGGCAAAAATGTACCCTCATCATTTACACATGCCATTATTGAAATAGTTTCACCCTTTTCTCCCGAAGTAACGGAAGTCACATTTTTAGAACCTTTCAAGGCAACTACTTTTCCAGGTTTGTTGTTTAGTTGTAAACCTATTTCATCCATGTTAAAAATGTTTCCAGGTTTTTCAATAAGACCATTTTTTTGCAAAACAAATTTTAGCAGGCCAAAGTACTCTTTGACAGTTGTTCTATTTAGACCCTTCGCTCTTGCAATAGATACCGCCTCAAATTGCCGGATGGAAAGTTCAGGATTGCGTACAAGAAAGGAAGAAAGCCAGTCGTAGCCTGCTTGTTTGGTTTCATTATTAAAATTATGTTTTAATTCCAGCTTTTCTGCCAAATAATAGGCCATGGAGCGTACAGAATCTCTAGATGGAGTAAACCCCCTTGACTGTAATTTTTTAATATGTCCTACGATTTTTTTTTCGTTTTCAATTCCCAACAATGAACTTTTCCCCGTAGATCCTTTACTATAACTCTTTGATTTAAGATGCCTTTTTAAAGTCGGTTTTGGTATGCCAAACGCTTTTGCTGCAGCATTAACTCCCATTTCCTTATTCTCAACAGCTTTGACTGCATTTTTCAAACTGTCTTCAGACCATTCTCCTCTCCCAGACGTGCCATTTCTTTATAACAGTAATCTGTAACAGTCTCTGTAACAGAGAAAACCCTACTTATTAAGATGCATCTTTATATTTAAGATCAATGATTCATCAGTATTATTTTATTTTATAGAGAGCAAAAGTCTATTCGTAGCGATAGGATGTCCGACTATCCCAGGTTTTTTAAGCGGTCCAACTACCTCAAATTTCACTGGTCCATCTATCCCAAATGTAGGGGATAGATGGACCACCTCGCAACTCAGACAAACAGCGCCACTGGCACGCCATTTTAGGTTAGGATTGTAGCCAAGTATACACTTAAGGTCTACCATTGATCTTACGTCGAAATCATTTAAACTAACTTAACCACACAATACAGAATTCTAATACAAAAGATTTTTCAACTCACCAAAAGAAATAAACGAATTTTTCTTCCAAAAAAAACATGAAATTCACAAGCAAAACTAAGCGTGGACCTGTTTACTGAACGACCATAACTCCACATACCACCAGATACCTACCAGACATTTTTGTCGCACACATTTGTTCGTTAACACATAGTCTAGAAGGCATAGGTACACTCAAAAATTGCTGGTTGAAGTGTTTTACCAAAGGACGAACTTTGTACAAGCAATCACATCCAGGCTGGTCTTTTGGTCTTTTGCAACATTTGCAGTATTGTCATTGAAAGATAGATGACGTCGAATGCTTTTAAACCGAAACACTATCATTACTTTTCGAACCGCTTCAAACGAATATCTTCCGCAATATGATCGAACATTTGGATAACGATAAACTGACATGAAAACAAGGATACCTACAAATTTCTTTAGATCTTTACATGTAGCTGTAAACTGAGTATTTATAGTTTTCTGACGAGCGT
Source organism: Taphrorychus bicolor (assembly GCA_951812265.1). Taxonomy (NCBI): domain Eukaryota; kingdom Metazoa; phylum Arthropoda; class Insecta; order Coleoptera; family Curculionidae; genus Taphrorychus; species Taphrorychus bicolor. Next base: position 1,120,750 of record OX638304.1, read on the forward strand.
ATAACATAGTTTGCTCGCTCAAATAATCAAGAAACTCGCCATTCATAAAATAGCAAAAGCAGGCGTATGGTGTTTCCAATTTTTTGAAAGTTGGTGATAATTCATCATTTCTTATGGCTTTCACATTACCAGCAAATGATGTAAGTGTGGACGTTTCTGGGCAACCCCGTTGCTCAGTAGGTTCCGAAGTACGTTGGCGTTTGCGACGAGAGAAGCCATTAGCACATTTTTATCATCTTCACCAACACGCGCAGCTGAAATGTACATTCAATGTTTGTAAATTGTGAGATTCGTTCGGGTTTGAAAAATCTTGTGGCACAACTTCATCTAACTCGTCGGCATCTGGCATATTCAATATATCGTTTTCAGCACTGATATGAAAATCTGTGTTGTGCCAATGGCACTGTGTTTTCTCTTTAGCGATTTGGAAATAGATTTTGTTTAAATATAAGCGATTTTATTGCAAAAGTTGCGTTCAAAATAAATTTGACATGTGCTCAGGCCGACGGTGTTTAAAAGACCCAAAAATATATCGGTTTCCCCAGCAACCGGTGGGTCCTGCATCTTTCCGCCCTGGTGCGGATCCAGGATTGCCAGTGCTTCTTGTCTTGCAGGAGCAAAAATACTATGGCGTTATAATAATCAACATATGCCGCCGGCCTTTGAAAGCCATGGCTTTCAAACAAAATGTACTATTTATAGACAATCCTACGACATATAAAATAAACATCAGAACAGTAAAAAGATAGGTTTACACATAGGAGAACAAAAAAAAAGAAAAGTCCGGAAACTAAATGCGAATTCACTAGAAAACACTTGATAGTTTCGCACTCTCCGAATGATCATCGAGGGAACAGCCCCAATGTTCTCCCCAAAGTAACATTATCGAAACCGTGAAGTCATTCGCGTTCAATTGGTAAGGCACACACTCGTTGAACGGCCCTCTTGAAGCTGCCACTGGCGGTGCGAACACTAACGACTCGTACTCGGCCATCTGGAGCAGGATGTACCTCTGTGACCCGACCCAGCTTCCAGAATAATGGTGGTGTGCTGTCTTCAACCAGGAGGACCAGTGTTCTAACCTACACATTGTCACACGCGGTTTTTCATTTCTGCCTCTGCTGCAGTTCGTGGAGATACTCTAAAGACCATCGCTTTCAGAAGGACTGCACTATTTTTTGAAGTTCTTGGTATCGATCAAGGCGGTTGGATGGCATCTCGGTTACAACTTTTTGGGGAAGCGAGTTTAATGCGTCTCCAATAAAGAAATGCCCTGGTGTTAGGGCGGAATAGTCACGGGGATCGTTGGATAAAGGAGTCAGGGGACGGGAGTTCAAAACTGCCTCTACCTGGGTGATTCTGTTAAAAACTCCTCGAAAGTGAGGTTTTCACTTCCTACCACACGCGTTAAATGATATTTTGCTTGTTTAACTGAAGCCTCCCAAAGCCCACCGTGATGTGGAGACTTTGCCGGAATAAACTTACAATCGATTTGGTTTTCCAACAAAAAGCGGGTCAGGTCTGCATCCCGACGGAACTCAGCCAATGCTTCACGCAAATATATTTTTAAAGAGTTGTTGCTGCCGACAAAATTGGTCCCATTATCCGAATATATACGGCTGCATATTCCCCGCCTGAACACAAAACTTTTTAAGCAATTTAAAAACGATTTGGTGCCAAGATCGCCGACCAGCTCCCGCATCCCGCAAAATCAACCCCAACAATTGAGAAAGGGCGTTGCACGCTAATTCTATCTTTAGGTAAGTTCGCCATTTTTTTATTTAAATGCAGAGGCTTAACTCTAAAAGACGTCATGCATTTTGATATTATGCTCTTTACCGTGCCTCTACCACCAATAATCCAGTAATCCTGACGCAGTAAATTCAAAAGTGTTTGAGTACCCGCATGTAAATTTGTATGATGTTGATTTAATATTATCAATTTTGTAAGAGGGTAATGCTTTGGCAAGATTATAGGAAATTTAGCATTGTATTCAGCCCCTGACTCACTAATGCGCCCATCCACTCTCAACAAACCATCATCTGGATCGACAAAGGGATCCAAAGATGTTATAGAGCTTCTACAAGGTATTTTCCTGTTACACTTACATGCTAGCATTTCCGATCTAAACTAGTGCACCTACATTGCTCGTATTAAAGTGTAAATAGCGTCCTTAAACCCGCCGGCCAAGATTGGACCCAGTACTCGTTCTGCTTTATTAATCAACCTGCAATTTTTTGCGAATCTGGAACACAAAGCTACAATACGCACCAATCGGTAAAATGATGAAATGGTGTAATTTTTTCGAAGTAATGACTACATTGTGCTGACGAAACCTTATCAAAGCATCAAATAATTCCTCCTGAACAACCGGACCGGTCATGAGGCAATCGTTAAGCAATAATCCCGTATGCGTCTTTGCGCTGGCGTCAAATACTACACGCAACTTCGTAGTGATGGATGTTTCATTTAATACCCCGTGATGAGGCAAAAAATAAACAAATTCAGGGTTATTAAAATCCTGTGTATTCACGAGCTTCATGTGACCTAACTCTAAATATTCTGACATAAAGGCATGATATCTCTCTTTTAGATCACTGTTGCGACCTAATCGTTTCTCCAAGCTATAAAATTTTTCCTGTGCACCTTTAAATGAATCCCCTAATGTACCTATGTTGTCCTTTAAAGGCAAAGCTACTCTGAATCTGCCCGTTTCATCCCTAGTAGTTGTTTCGATAAAAATTTGTTCACACGTTTGCTCCTCGGCTTAATACACACTATTACGCGTTATAGTAACCTCCTCTATTTTCCAAAAGGCCTCAAGCTGTTTCTGGATGCCAACGTGAGCGTTTTCCCCAACCGCGAGGTTGCGCACCGCACCATTCTCTTGATCTACCAACCATGAGCCTATCCTGCCAGAAATTACCCAACCAAATGTATCTGACCTGCACACATGAGTTCAAAGAATAGCTCGGCACCTATTAAAATATCAATTGCCGATGTTCGGTTGAAGTGCGGATCAGCCAATATAATATTTTTTGGCAGTCCCAGTAGGCCCTTATCCAAAGAACCAGCTGGTAATTCACCCGTTATTTGCTCCAAAACCAAAAATGATAGACACGCCTTAAAACTATTATGTGGTGACCCGATTCTGCCAAACACCCGCTGCTTTACTATAGTTTCCTTTTGTCCTACCCCCCTTATCGGTGTACTAATACGATCTGTCTGCAATCCCAGCCTCTCAGCAAGATCCCTACGAATGAAATTGATCTGTGATGCACTGTCAAGCAATGCACGACATTCCACCCATTGCCCTAAACTATTTTCAATAAAAATGATTGCAGTGGATAACATCACTTCACCCATCGATGGTGCGGTCTCCCAAGAAGCCGCACTGATAGCCTTATTAATCGTGGCAGAAGGTGCTGCATTTTTCGGCACATCACCACTCAAATCCAATCCCGAACTTTCAATTGTACCTCATTCTGCGTGTTTTTGGATTTGCACAACAAAGTGTTGTGCTTCATACCGCACACTCGGCACGGCCTAGCATTTGGCATAGGTATGATTGCCCCTTAAACAGTTCAGACAGAGGCGCAGTTGTTTCACCTTTTCAATTCTAGCAGCGACCCCCAATTCCAGCAACTTATTACAGTGGTACACAAAATGGTTGCCTTTACACATCTCATAACGAATCTTTGATAGTGTCGCATCAGGAGCGCCATGATAAAATTTATTGACTCGATCGCGAAACCCAGAGTAGTTGTTTTGAAATTTAGACTCAAGTTTTACACCCAATTTACCATCCGACTTCAGCGGCCTTGCGTTAATCTCAGAATTTTCTAAAATTCGAGCTCGATTCAAGATAAATTCGATAAACTGTTTGAGCGTTGGATTTCCTCCAAATTTATCTATTGTTTTCTCTTCCCATTGCCTCTTGGTTTCACGATCCAGCTTTTTTGAACAAATATAAATCAATAAACGGTCCCAAAATTCAACAGGTTTTAATCTCAGGTCACTTACTATAATCGCCCTCAAACTGAGGCAGTCCCAAATTAGGCAGTTTGGCACACCCCTGGATTACTGGATTATTAGGCAAAAAGGCACTGCTCTGGAAAACAGCCTGAGCCTGAGCAACTCCCTGTTTATGCCCTTGTCCACATCCCGACTGCAGTAAGAAATGCTTTACTTCAGAAACTACTCGATAAAAATGTTCCTCAAAATTATCTTCTACATACGATTTCTTGTCCAATAACTCAATTTCAAGATCGATTTCGTTAATATCTTCTAATAAGTTATCTATCCTATCCGTACGCAACTGCAGCCGTACCAATTCTTGTTCGTCGCTTACATCTACAGTCTTTATTTTGTCAAAGAACTCGATATACTTCTGAAATTGACGTTCACATTGTTTTCGTCTTGCTACCAGACGTTCAATAGATTCTTTAAGCGGTGTAGCTGCTTCCGATCCCGATTTTTTTCTTCCGATTTGTAAACTGAATTTCTTTTACTATACATGGTGGTCCGCTGGGAATGGTATCGATCGATTATGAAAAAAACTACTCCTACTAAAGGCCCCTAAGTTCGATACTAGTACTAAAGTGGGGGGGGGGGGCAACTCACCGAAACTATTTCCAAGATAGCAGCCCTTTCGGTTATAGCAGAAGACACCTTTGTTTTTTTTAAATAGTCTAAAATTTGATTGCAAATTTCAATTCTGAATGATTTTTATCAAATGAATTTTTCAAATTGCACTTACAATCGAAAGTGTCCTACCATCTTAAAAATATTTTAGGAAAATGTCCCTACCGACTGAAATACCAAATTTTTAGTATGACTAGTTTTTCCATAAACGACGTATTCAATCACACTCATTAAAAACTTTATGCAATTTTTTGTTTACAAGCACGTATTCAAATTTAATAATGACTTTAATTTTTTGTTTTAATTGAACTTTTAAAATTAAAAAGCCTCCTCGGGCTTCCAACAAGGGTATCCCTAATTTGCTGACCCATAAGAAATCCGTTTATTACGGAAAAATTTTGCTGACCCGTCAAAAATTCTTGCTGACCGCTATGCAGGGTGATAGCTGAGAGTCTCCCTACATATTATATACGAGTTTAGTAAACATCGGGCCGAAAATCGCTTAGTTACAGCCTTGAGAAACGTAGAATGTGAGATTTTTTTGCTGACCAGTTACAAATTCTTGCTGACCGGTATTAAGAGAGACAGCTGAGACTGAATTAAACATTATGTACGAATTTCATAAATAAATATTAAACAACATAAAACAAAATTTAAATGGAAAGGGGTATCAAGTTATACCTCGTTTTGAAGGGCGTTCAATTACCTTTTCAGTGCCGCATTATTTTTAAAATCTGAATGGTTTGTTCTCGAGAAAACAGGAGCAGGAGACAGGAAAATCGATTTGACATTAACTTAATTTGAAGTTATTAGTTGTTGAAAATGACCACCATCGACCCCCATACAGTAGTAAAGACATTGTTCAAAGTACATTCGAACATTTTGCAACATTTTTGGAGTTATAAGATTACACTCATATACAATACGTTGCCGCAAGTCTTCAAGTGAATCCGGTTGTGTAGCATCAGTTTTGGACTTCAAATGACCCCATAAAAAAAAGACCACCGGGGAAAAAACAGTGGAACGTGCAGGCCATTCTGTAGGTCCTCTTCTCCCAATCCACCTTTGAGGGAATGTTTTATTTAAAACCTGCCTAACAGGGGCGGCGTAGTGCGGAGGAGCCCCATTTTGTTGAAAAGTTATGTTTTCTTCACGGTGACGGTCATCGTGTTCGATTATTTCTGTTAAAACTATATCAATGGTGTCTTCCAACAAATTCAAATAGACCTGTCCGTTTATTCCAGGTAAAAAGAATGGACTGATAATATGATCTCCGAAAATTCCTATCCAAACGTTTTGCTTTTGTGGATGTTGCGTGTGAACTTCATGAAAAAGCATTGGATTGGTTGACGATCAATAACGGCAATTATGGCGGTTGAACTCAACGTTCAAGAAGAAGGAACACTCATCAGCGAATGTTATAAAGCTATTCCGGATTGTTAACAATTCGTTGACTCACAAAATTCTAAACGTCTACCTATCAAAATCATCTTCGTTTAACTCCTGCACTAATTTAATTTTATAAGGGTGGAATTTATGTGCTTTTAATATTCTCTGGATGCTTATACGCGGAACACCTGATACATTTGATAATTTTCTAGTGCTGGTAGCAGGTTCCATCGCGACGTGTTCCCTCGCGTGTCCCAAAACAGCTATTCCAACTGCTTCTGTTCTTATTGCTGGATGATAATCAATCCTCTTCTTATTTCCTACATTTCCAGTCTCTTGAAATTTGGCAACCAAGTCTCTCACCTGATAAGAATGGGATACATTCCTATCAAGATATTGTTCATTAAACAAATTTGCGGCGCGTCTAGCACAATCGTTATTTCGGAAATAGAGCGAAATAATGTCAACTCTTTCTTGAATACTGTAAAGCATTTTTAAACGATAGTGTGTACAAAAGTAAAAGGCAACTACTAAACTACAAAACGTCAAAGAGCAGGTAGGAATAATGCAATAACATTTTTTAAATTTCCATTCTGTATCAGTGTTGTTAAATTCCTAAGATAACATAAAAACCCTTTTTTTTCGAGAACAGACCATTCAATTCTAAAAAGTTATGTGGCATTGAAAAGGCAATTGAATGCCCTTTAAAATGATGTATAACTTGACACCCCTTTCCATTTAAGATTTTTAGGCTAAAAGTCACTTTGGAAAGTCACTTTGGAATTCATCTGGAAAAGCTATAAATACCAGAAAAACATGTACCCTTCAAAATTAAAATTGACTGGTCCGGGCGTTTTCGTGTTTTCAACTTCATAAGGCAGAAA